>JAKKIK010000330.1:0-35073 GCA_024500135.1 Heterodera carotae
CCGAGTGTTCGGTATTTTTCATTTTGTTCGACTTTTAGACCGTTTCGACCTTCGAACTGGTAGTCTAACACTCGGGGGGGAAACGATACGGGGGGGGGAAATGATTCGGGGGGGGGGGGGGGGAAA
Organism: Heterodera carotae; assembly: GCA_024500135.1. Lineage (NCBI taxonomy): Eukaryota > Metazoa > Nematoda > Chromadorea > Rhabditida > Heteroderidae > Heterodera > Heterodera carotae. Next base: position 127 of record JAKKIK010000330.1, read on the forward strand.
CGAGGTGCACACATTTTGAATAGATTCGTAGATTTTTAAAGTTAGGTTATAAGTCCGGAATTGGGTGACTCTGTTGCCGCCCCCTCCAGCGACCTTTCCCCTCCCGCCGGGCGTTTGTTGCGCCGACGCTGCTGCTGCTGAAGGGCACGGCACGACCACAAATTGTACCCATTTTTGTGTGATTGTTTTAGTACATTTTTGGTTTCTTGGCAACAAATGTGAATTATTTCACTGCCGCCCATTCGTACGGTCAAACGAAACGAATGAAAATGAATTTCCAATCAGTTTTATTTACCCTTAACATAAAAGATATGGCAAAGCTTCACAGTCACTTAATTCATTGGTTGATATTTTTTCATAAAATAAATTAAAGGGAAAACACAAAAAAGAAAAGAAAAAAAATCAGTTTTTTTGTGTAAATTAAACTACTATTACGAAGCCTCTATGAATTTTGGAAAAAACGAAGATGTTAAGTTTTAGGACTTTGCCGTTTTTGAAACCCAGCGGCATTGAGTGGTGGGCGATGCCGTGCCGCTTTTATTCTTAGCCATTTCCACAAAATGGACACGCCCTTTTGACTCACATTAAATTCAGTCTTTAATTTGTTTAATTTATTTTGAATAGAGTAAGAAATCGGCAAAATGTTAAAGCCTGGGTGGAAATTGAACCCACGACCTTCATCCAATCCGTGGACAGCTCTTCCTCTGAGAAACCAGGCCCATTAGCCGCTTCTCTTAAAGGATCTTTTTTATCAATCCCCGCCGCCCTACGGCGTTTTAACCGCCCAGCGATGGATCATAATCCTTACAATAGGCATTTGTTTACATTTATCACATTGTTCATAGTGCAAAATGAGGCAAAATGAAGAAGAGAAATATTCGGTGGGAAAATGGAAAAGGACAAAGAATTCAAACACAAATTGTTCCATTTGCGGCATGAGCAGCAAACATTGTTATTACGGAGTGCGAAGTTGCGAGGGTCGGTCAGTCCATCGAAAGGGGCGGAGACAATTGAATTAATTCAAATTAAATTGAATTAAATTCAAAAAATAAATTGAATTGGTTGGTATTCATTAGGAGAACGTTGCCGCGGGTGCCGTCTCGACAAATGCCTTTTGGCGGGAATGGACCCGTCGATGGTCGAAATGGCGGTCAAAGGGAAGGACACCGAGCTGAAGCAGTTCATTGCCAGGCTGGGCCAGAGGCTGCTCAAACTGAGAAGCAACGCTCGCGAGGCCACAAGTCCGTCGGTGTCCATTCAGGCGGGCCATAAATGCAAAGCAATAAAAAGCAAAGCAAATCATTTTCAGGAACGCCTTCAAAATGAAAATTCAAATGAATTAAAAAATAAATTTCTTCACTCGCGCGATGCTCTTCGACACCGTCGACTCATTCCGAAGAGCGCAGCTTTCAATGGAAGAGTTTATGCTGTTGCTGGGCATCATCTACGCCTGTTCATGTACGACAGGAACAGTTACTGCAACAGAACCATTGGCCTTTTGTCCTAAATCGCGCGATAGTTGCGGACGCGGTCCTCATACTTCGTGCGAGCCGCGAAAAAGAGTCGCAAACGCGGCGGAATGGCACTTTTTAATTTTTAATCCTCTTTGACAGCCGTGCCCGATCTGTCTCCGTCTGCGTGTGCCGTGCTTTATGATGCGTCAGTGCATTATTCGCGCGCGCTTTTGCGTCTTACGCAACAGCGACACGGAAGTGCAGGTGAAGCCCAAAAAAAGAAAATGCAAATTCAAATGCCAAAAAATCCAATCATTCAGATGATGGCATTCGCAAAGTGCCACCGAATGAATTTTTTGGTGCTTTTTCTCAGGCGGTGCGCAAAAGTATGCGACGATGCCCGGCCATTTAATACCGTCCAATCTTTTGCCAATATTTTTTTAATTTTGCGCAACTTCACCAAACAATTTATCAATTTTATATTGTCAATTTTATTTTATTAGAAATTGTCAAATCCAAAATGTACATATTTGAACAATGTCTATCCTCCTCCCTCATTCACTCTGACGGTTAAATGACTTTCCCGTCGGCGGGGCGCTGTCAGTCATTGCCAAGCACTAACAAATCCGTTGAGATTGCCAATTTTGGCATTTTTGAATGGCCAGAAAAAGGGATGCTCTTTTTCAATGACCTCTTTCAAATTTATAAGGAAAGGGCCCATTTATTTTCATATTCTTTGGCATTTGAAAAACGACGAATGACTTTGTGGAGAAGTTTCAACGAATGCCTTCTGATATCAATTAAATGATATCATTTAATTCTTTGGTCGCTTTACCATATAAACAAATATAAGCCTAAAAGTTTTCAAATATTTTGGTAGCTATCCAAAAGAGCCATTTTTTAAATTATCTCAAATTTTGTTTGGTTGGGGAAATGGCCCGGAAATATTATTTATTATATTCGTGCTTAAATATTTTGATGTAAAATGAACATTAATCAACACAAATGACATATATTAGTAATATGGAAAATGAAGTACAAATAAATGGAATTGATTGAGAAAGGCAACGGAAATTCATACATACGTATTACTTAAGCCTGCCAATAATAAAATAATATGCTTGATGATGACATGGATGCTTTTAGTCCACACTCAAAACATCGATTCATTTCGGCATTTACATTCATTCTTTTGCCACTGATTTTGGCATTTCATAAAATATTATTCAATTGGAGAAGTAATTTTGTTTTTTTCCAACATTGATTCACAAAAAGAATGAACATTTTAATGAGAAGGCATTGGCTAATTCATTTGCTTCTTATCGTCGGTTTGTTTTGCTGTAAATTTAAATTAAAAAAGACACTTTTTTATGTTTTGTTTTTTTATCAATTTAATATTTGTCAGTTCACCGCGCAATTTGCACAGAAACGGAAGCCGATAAACAGAACGAAGAAATGAGCAGCGAAAAGAGCATTAATCAAATTGAACAAATGTTCCATTGGACTTTAAAGCCAATCATTGGGTCGAAAACATTAACAAAACTTCTCAAAAAAATGGAATTTGAAGAGATAAATTTCGATGAGATAAGTGAGGCCGTAATGGAAATTGGATTTGAAACTTTGGCAAGGAAACTTTTGAGCAATAAATTGGCAAAAAAAGGAAAGAGCAATGATTTAAATGAAACTATTTTCAAGGTTCAAATTCAATTTCAAAAATTTGGAGAGAAATTGACGAATTATTCTCGCGAAAGAACGGACAATTTAAAGGCAGAAGGGGAAGAAGAAGAAGCGAATTGGGAGGAAGAAGAAGCAAAACAAAATGTGAACAAAATGTTTGGGCTTTTCCTTTACGCGCGAATTTGTGAGAAAATATCGGAAAAAATTGAGGTGAAAAATATGCAAAAATAAATAAAATCGAATTAAATTAATAAAAATTAAATACCTTTTGAAAATTATACCAATTAAATGTTTGACATGCTAAATACATATAACTTTAGTACAAAAAACAAAATGAAGATGTAATTAATTTTACGAAAAATTTTCTAAACAAAATGCGTGGGAATTTATACAAAGAAATTGAAAAAATAAAAAGAAATATCAAAGACATTTTAAAAAAAGACGGCGAAATAATGGGAAAATTAAAAGAAAAAAATGACGAAAAATTAATAATCCAAAAAGCGAATGAGCGGAACATGTTCGAAAATGTGACGAAAAATATTGAAAAGGTATCCGAAATTATGGAAATGAAAAGGGAAATTTCGTCGTTTTTTCGACCCTTTGAAGAAATCAATCGGTTGGACGAAGACCAAATTTATAAAATGGCCTCAAAAAACAAAGAAATACGTCAGAGTTTGGGACAGCTAAACGTCGCAGGGAAAGCCTTTCAAATTGTGACCCTCCAAATTCGGCTGACACTGCTCGAGGGCATCGAAAAGACTTTGACAGGTGGGCACAATTAATTAGGCACAAAATTGTGGAAATGAAATAATTATCAGTCAATTTATACGCAAATGCGTGACGCCGACAGGATAATAAAATGCGTGAAACAAATAAATAATAAAAGGTGGTCTCATTTGTAGTTGAAATTGTCGCCGGGTAATGGAATCAAATCAAAAAATGTAAAGAGAAATTTAGAAAACCTTTCAGAGTTATTAAATAGTTTCGCCTCTTTAGGCAAGCACATATAAAAGGCGAAAAAAACAACGAGTTGTACCTAACATTGGTTGAACAGAGAGTACGCCCTTTTTATGATATTCTCATTTTTGATTTTCGAATATATTATTGAAAATTAAAAGAGACCGGATTTTTAGGTTTTTACCTATTTTTTTGCGGCTTAGTTATGACGAGAGAAGCCCAAAAATAGCATTTTCTCCGAACAATTTTGGATTTAGAGCGACTTTATAGCACCTAAAATTACTTAAAACAGCGTTTGAGAATAGCACCTATTTTGGCATTTTTGAGTTTTTAGCACCTTTTGGGCTTTTTCCAGAAATTTCATAGCAAAAATGCAATAGAATCTGAAAATGCACCCCTAAAAATCTATTTTTTAATTTTTTTTTAATGCTTCCCTAAAAATTGAATTTTTTTACTCGAAATTCAAAAAATTTCTCCTTAAAAATCAACTTTTTAGCTCATTAAAATTAAAAAAATTATTATTTTTTTATTAATTCGGAGAATTTTTGATTTCATTTCCTTTGTGAAAATTTTGGCCGACAATCGAATGTGTTTTACTCCCAAACACTCCAAAATATCTGATTGCAATTATGCCGGCGAAATTAATAAAATGAGACTTAAATAGGATTTTTTTTGCGCAAATACTTTTCGTTTTTCCAATTTTTAACACCTATTTTGCACTTTGGGGGTTTTTAGCACCTAAAAATCATGTCTCTAAAAATTAATCATTATTTTGAATTTGGATTTTCCCCAAAATTATATTATGAAAAAGCTTTAAATTCACTTCTAATGTTTACGCCATTTTAACAAACGAATGATCGTTCTCCCATTGTTTAGACAATGAATTAAATGCTTTCATTTTTGATGCGCAAAATGACGGAGTTTTGGGACTAATTTCTGATCTAAACTTTCTAATCGATGCTTTTGTCGATCAAAAGGAAATGACAAGCGAAAAAATGGAGAAATTCGTTCATTTCCTTGCCAAAATAAAACATGAAAAATTGGACGAAATCTTCGCACTTTTACTCGACACCGAATTCAAATATTCACACCGAACTTTGCTCGAACGATGCTTTATTTTTGTAAAAAATTCCATCGAAGAAAATTTTAAAATCGAAAATTTGTGGGAATACATTTTGAAATTTGAAGAATTTGGGCTCGACAATGAATCACTGAACAAAACGGAAGCAAAGGCAAATACATTTGTGAATTTATTATTGTACGACCAATTGTACAAATCATTCTTCTGCCAATTCTTTGCTGGACAAAAATGTACATAAAATAAATTGATTATTTTTGAATGCTTAATTATTAATTGATTAGCATTAATTGGTTTAAAATTTATTTATTTCAATTTAAGGTCAAACCGTTTTGGGAAACTTCCACAAAACTTTTAATGAACATTTTTCTCCCGAAGAATATGCCGCCTATTGGCTTATTGAGATTGGCAAAACTCTTAGGAAAAATTTAATTTCGGCAAGACAAAATTTAATTGCCATTGTTGAAGACAATTTGACAATTCTTGATCTAATTTCAAAAGGAAATATGGCCAAAAAAATTGAACAATTTAAAAAAAATTATAAAAAAATAGTGAAAAAAGCTCGGAAATGGAAATCGGCCGAAGTGAGAAAAAGCGTAAAGAATGAAGAAGAAACTGTCCTCACAAAAGCATCGGCAGCAAAAGAAAAAGCACCATTCACTTTTGCGACAATGGAAAATTTGATGGAAAGTGAACAAATTGTGCCCCTGGGGGGCGAAAGGGACAAAAACATTGGACAAATGAAACAAAAATATGCGAAAGAGGTCGAAGGTCGGCTGGCAATGGCATGGGCAGTGAATGTGTCATTGGTGCACCAATTGCGGGCACAACAGCAGGCCGAAGCGGAGGGACGGACGGACGCTTCAATAAATGTTTAGCTTTGAATTGGCCGACAATTGCGGCGCGACAAAAGTGGCATTTGCGGCGTCGGACGAATAAACGAACGGAACATCCAACTCAATTTATTAATTTCAAAAATGAATGCTTTAGTTTCCTCCAACATCAGTTAGCCTCCATATTTTCCAAAGTTCCAATCTTTTCTTTTTTGTTTTTTTTTGTTGGACATCGCAAAAGTTAGCGCCGCAAATGTTAACCGCCCGCATTACCGCATTAAATGTCGGTCTTTTAAAGCGATTAGAGGAATTTAGTTAAAAGAATATGCCTTAAGGATACGATCCATAAATTTGAATATGTAGATAGTTAATAATTAAATAAAACAATTTGTTGAGTAGTCGTATGTATTTTGATATTGTACATTCTTTCATCATGTATTAATTTTCTCCAAAGATAAATTTTTGTTAAAATGCCAAAAAAACGGCAGCTGCCTTTGTTAGAACAGCAGCAGCAAAACAAGTCGCCCGAGCAGCAGAAGAGAAAAGAAATGTCCGCTTTTTCCTTTTCCTTTTCTTTTTTTTGCCATTTCTTTTTTTATTAGGCTTCCTCCTCTTCAGCAGCAGCAGCAGCAGCAGAAGAAATGGTTCGGCTCAGACAAACAATTTGTCACCTTTTCTGCCACCGGCGGTTGCACAATCCCTGCACGTCGTAAGACGCAGTTCCAATCGCCCATTTCGCAGAGTCAGCGATGGAACACGGCAAATCCGAAACTGCCGAACTTGTCAGGGGGACCTATATTTTTGCTGTAAATGCCAAAATCAATAAACAAAAAATGTTTTCATTTTGACCAAAAGGGATCCATCTTCAAGCGGGCGAGTTTCACAAAATGAATGTTTTTTTTTTGTTTTAGTCCTTCGACGAATGGCGACGGCGCCGGTCCAATTGAAAAGCAAACGGCAGAAACAAATGGCGGCGGAAGTGCCAATTCGTCGCAGCAAATGGAAAATGTATTCTGCTCCCCCTCTCAACTTCAGGTTGTATGGTACAACAATTTTTCATAGTTAAGTCACCCAATCCAACCAAAATTATTAGACATTTTCGAATTGGGGGCTAACCCCGCAAATAGCACTTATTTCATTTTCGGAGATGGGGGTCATTTTCCGTCTTTCGAGTTTCAGTTTTCGACCCCGACTTGGAACTCGGAGTCTTTTTCTGTATACAAAACCATTTTTTTGCAGAAAGATCTCCACTCGTCGGTGCAATATTTGATGACAATGCGCGACAGTGAGCAGCAAAAATTGCAGCGATTGATATGCAATCATCCGATTTTGTTGTATCTCAAAGTGTTGGATTTGTCGGGCAATTTACGCCATCAGGCGACCAAAAAAGCCAAGGTTTTCGGCAATCTTTGAAAACAATCCGCTCCGAATTTTACATCTCCTCTCCCAAACTTACAGAAGGAATTTGTCAATTTTTCTGGCGTCATTTGTCACTTTCCCACCCGTTACGAACTTTGTCAGTGCCGAATTGAGGACTCAGGTTAATTTTTGGCAATTTTCTAACCGTAAATGGACAAAACTCGTCAGGGAAACTGTTGAAATTATTCGAAATGGCAACTGAACGAACGACTGATCGGCTGATCATCGCCTCAAATTACATAAAAGTGATCTGAAAAATAATTTGATCGATCCCTCCTTTCATAATTTTGGAACATTCAGACCTTGGAGTTGTTGGACTCTCTTTTCGGCCTTTTACACGAACACTTCGCTGTTTTTCGCATCAATCCAAACACTCCCGCCACCGCACTGCCCCAAATTGAGCGCCAAATTTTAGAGGAACCGGCGCAGAGGCAGCATCAAATCATTTTGATAAGCTCGAAAATGGGTTGAGTCCAATTGGGGTGGCATTTTGCTTGACTCTCTAATTTCGCCTTTCAGAGCGATTGAGTGCCAAATTATTCCATTCGTCGCGGCTCATTTTCTACGATTTTGACCCGTTCAACGACGTCCGAACAGTCACCAAATGGGGCGCCGAAGGAGTTCTCAAATCGGTGCAACGCCTCATTACTTTGGTAGGCGTTTTGGAGGAGTGGACGGCCATAATGGACTCACAAATTCGATTAAAACCCAATAAAAACGAGAATTGACTTTCTCCTGCTGAAATTTGTTGCTTCTTCTTTCCCCTCCCTTTGGCAAAGTGCCAATGTTTTTGATTAATTGATTTTGCTTCTTCCCATTTTTAATTCCGTCCGTCTGTTCTCTTAAGGACACTTTTGAAGCGGACGAATTTTCCTCCTCCGATGGCGACAATTTCCGGCCAACTTCACAACCGTTCGATTAGCCTTTGTAGATGCGCGAAATTATGTACTTAGAAAAAATGAAGACGAAATTTTTTAGTGCCATTTTCTCCTTGTTCCGTGCTTTAATGATTTTGAAAAAGTTACTCCAATTGATAGCGGCGTTTTTGGATGGATGTTGCATTCTGTTCACTCCATTAAATTCCACTTGCATCCTTCCCTTCATTGCTGCGTGTATCCTCCCTCCAATTTCTTACGACCCAATATCCCTCATCCCCCCCCATGCCCAGCAGCAGGAAATGGGATGCCTCTCCCTCCCCTCCCCCCCCCCCCAAATCGGACGGATCGATACAAACACACAAAGCACTAAAGTGCAGCACTACCAAAGGACCCCAGCAGTCCATCAGCAGCAGCAGACATCATCACTTCCTGCAAAACAATTTCCCAATGGACCCGCCGGTGCTGTCTTTCCATTTTCAATGGCTTATTTTGCGCGTACATATAAGTGTATGTTTAAGTCTCTGTATTGAGTTGTCTATTAACATTTACCGCTGTCTATTTTGAATGCCAAAACAATATTAAATTTGAGTGAGGGACAAAATCCGTGTGGTCGACGACACTTTATCGTTTGGCTTTGTGTTTATGTTGAAAGTAGGCGGTCGGAAGGACAAAATGAAAAGGTTCCAAGAAAAAATAAATATTCAGAGCCACTGACGAAAAGAGGTCCAATTCTCGGGGGGGGGGGGGCGACTCTCTCTCTTACTCGAGACTCTTTCCACACACCCGCCACCCAACCTTCTCCTCAACCTTGTCTCTCTCTCTTTCTCCCTCTCTCTCACTTCCCGCCCAGGGGCAGGCGAGCGTCCTATTGGGCTGGGCCACATCAATCCATCCATTCATTCTATTCTCCCACCAATCCATTTTGTTTCTTCGTTTCTGTCCTCCTCTTCACTCCCTTAGGACGGCCATTGTTTGTCTCTTCTGTTGGCCCTTTGCCCCATTCAACGACAGCAAAACGGACGGATTCTCTGATAATCGCAGGCAAACAAACAGACTCAATCAGTCAGTCACCCAACCAACCAACTCAAACCACCGATGAATGGACCAATTGCCTTTCATTCCTCAACCATTTCTTTTTTTTATATAAATCGATGGGGCATTAGAAATCAAATTCAAGCAGTTTACCTAATATGTATCAATAGATCATGCAATATGAGGAAAGTATGTAGCGGATCAAAATAACTGAAAACCCCTTCATTTATATACGAATATATAATAAAATTTACGGGAATTGACCCCCCCCCCCCACACTCTCAACCCATTTTATTGACCCCTTTTTCATTCCTTTTTTAATTCCATTTCATTGACTAGCAATGACTGCTGGGCCCCATTGTATTTTTGCCTGCCTCCACCGATTCTTTTGATCTTTGCATAGAATGAAAATAACATTTTTTCACCTCGCCCTCCCCTTCGCTGTTGACACTTTTTTATTTGCTTTTATCATAGGACCTAAAAATTGTGCGAAAAATGAAAACGGCGACGGCGACGATGACTGCTGCGACCGTCCAAAAGTATGCTTTGCCAATGTGACGGCATTTCTTCGGCTTCTGACTCATCGCCACGGGCAACGGCCAAAAGGTGCTCAAATTGCACAAATAACGCCATTAACCTCAACAATAACAACAACAAAAGGCACCACTTTTTCCTCGTCGCCCAATGATTTTCCGTCGGCAAAGGCATTGTCCCAAATTTGCATTTTCGTCCCGCGCCCACAAATCGCAATGGAAGCGGAGGAGAAGGTTAACCACCAAATTGTCTCTGTTGGATAGTCGACAGCATTTGCTTCTGCTGCTGCTTCTGCCGTTGATCATTTCGACGGATGCCACCAAAAATAATAATAATAATGGAAGAACGGAGGAGGGGAAAGACGCGCTGATCAGGCCGGACATTCAATTGGAGCCCATCGACGCAGCAACGGAAGCCCAACTTCTTCTAGAGGAAGCGATGATCAATTTTGGAGAGGCGGAAGGTGCATTTAAGAGGAAGGGACGTGACAAAGATAATAGGCAAAGCGATGGAAATCATCCTTAAAGATGGTAAAAATGGAAACCATCCAAAAGCCACCAATTCGCCGCGGGTTTATCCCTTGCAAAATAAGCATCCATTACTACTCTATAGGCTTATTATTTTATTGATTTTATGTCAGGGGGAATGGACAACGATCGTCTGGAGAAATTTGACAAGAAAAAGTCAGACGGCAAAAGCGTCGGACGGGTGGACGCGGCACCATTCGTCCATTGGCACTATTCATCCGCATTTGGCCGACATTCCAACGAATTTTTCTTCATCGGCGCCCCGTCCGTCCAAGCGCTTGTCTCACGGCACAGTTGGGAACGCTATCAGCGATTTAAAGGCATTGTTTGGGTGTAAGTTTTTTCAAACTAATTTTGCCTCATTCCGAACACAGAGAATACGTGCCGAAAGGGCGTTGAGACTGATTTGGCCGAGCGGAGACTGAACAGCACCGAAAGTCCGTACTTTCACTGGGAGGAGAACGAATTCCACAGGGAGCTGCGCAAAAAGTGAGGGAGCGATTGCATTCCCTGAATTTAGCAGCAAAAGTGCCCTTTTTACGGAGTGCCTTTCTTTAGGTTGCTGCCACAAACGACGCGGGAAGGGCGAAGTGCGTTTTGACGGACATTTTTTGATTGATCACAATCCTCCAAATGCAAATATTGATTGATCATAATCCTCTAAATACTCTTTGATTGATCATAATTATTCAAATAGTAATTATTCATACATAAACTGTTTCAGCCTCTTTCCGCGCTTTGCTCAACTCCGAACTGCTTGGCTCCCTGGACCCGCGACTGTTCGTCTCCACCCCAAAGTCGCAGTGCAAAGCCACGCGATTGGTGGACGAAGCGGACGAACGGCTGAAGCAGATCAAAGAGGAGAAGCACATGTTCGAGGACTTTCTGATCAACAAGTGAGTGATCGGAAACGAAAAAGGGGCAGCGGTGGAAGACCGAAACAAATGCAAATTTGGCAAATATTCATTCTAACAAAAAGTGACGGACGACCCGCCGACCGATTTTTACGTATACTTTCATTGCGAATTTTTGTCCGATGGTTTGTTTGTTGCCTTCGTTTCACCAACACAATTCAGTGTGCTTCTTTGTTTACTCAAAATGTAATTTACAAAACCGAATATTCTCTAATAGAATCCCCTCTATTTGCAGCCCCCTTCTAATAGAAGCCCTACTCCATTAGGCTTCTATAGTGAAAAAAACATGAATCGAAAAACAGAAGAATCCCACTAGTAGAAGCTCCCGCTCACAGAGGATATTCAAAAACACAATAGAAGCCCATGGGCTTTTATTAGATAGAATAATGTCAATTAATGAATCCATGAATTAATTGAATAAGCCATCATCTAATAGTTAGATTCACTGTTTTATTACAATAGTTCTGTTACCATTTCACTTCCCCCAACCATTCATTTTTAAGTGTGTTTATTAAATGCATTTTCAATGCTTTATTAGATCGATTTGTGTTCGTTTCCCTTTGCTTTTGCTTCTGTTGTGTTATTTTCTTTCGCTTTAACATTGGCATCGATTGTCAAATTTGCATTTGGCATTTTTATTCCATCCCCAGGAGGGTTTTTTTGCTCGATTTTCTCTCAATTTGTGAATTTTCTGCAGAGTGTTGGACCCGAGTCTGTTCGCCATTCCGACAAAGTCTAACAGACGCACAAATGGGACGAGCAGCAGCAGAAAGTCCAACGACGAAAAGTCCTGAACAGAAATCGACCACACAACTGCAGCAGCAGCGGCAGAATGGACGAAAGGCATATTCTTTCGCTTTATTATTATCCTCCTAAAAATGCCCTTTTTTGATGGGCCATTTTATGCCACTTTCTTCGACCATTCGTTACAATTGATTCGCTCGCTCCAAAATGTCCCCGGTCTGTCTATTCATTTTATTTTTGTTTCTTCATTTGTTCGTCTCATTCAAATTTTATTTAAAATTCATTTTATGTACCTCTTTTTGTCTCTCTCTTCTGCCAGTTCACTGTTTTTTTTGTACCCCAAAGTCTCTTTGCTTTGCTCATCCGACTTATAATTAGAGTTACAAATGCTGCTGGATCGTTTCTTAAATCCGCCACCTTTCGCCACTTCAAATAACTTAACTTTTTTGAGAGTGGGTTGATTAGTCGCTTAGTTTCTGCTAGTTTTTTTAAACATGTAGAGCTTTAGAATGATACCAAAGTTGCAGAAATTAATTTGGTAATAAAAAAGTTATAGCCAAAACTTGCTAGAAGTGGCCGATTTGAAACGCCGGCGGATTTTAAGAAACGACCCAGCACGGTTACCAACGGAATCTATTAGATTGTCACTCTTAGCCCTGTCATATCCCCTACATCCCCTTGTCATATCCCCTCACCCTCCGCTTATTACTTCGCTATAATTCTGTCCCCCCCCCCCCGCATTTTCCCGATGACTTTTCAATGGCTATCGCTTTGCTTTGCCATTCATTTCCATGGATATACTTTTTGCTCACTTGATAATTGATTGCACAGAATTGTTTTTCGCACTTTTTAAAAGTTAAAATTTGTATTTTTAAATCATTTTCGTCGGTCGGTGGTGCCAACAAAGATTTCGAGGATAAATAAATGACATTAAATATGATTTTTTGGGTATTTGTGTCGGCGTATAATTATGTACATATTAATTTGTCTTTAGGGTTTTTTCGCCTACGATATGACAGTGTTCACCCAACAAAAACCTTCGCTTGGTTGGCAACAAATTCTCTGCCATTTCGTCGTCACTCTCAATCGATTGATCACTGCCACCTTTTCGGTTTGATCAGTGTTCGCTGATTGTAAATTGAGGTTTGGACCCGCCGTCATTACACTCAAATTCCGAACACAATAATTCTAGTCAGTGTTTAATTTATTATTTCCTTGGATCATTTCATCGAAGATTCTTTCTCTCGTTACACTTCACCTCATTTCATTATGCACTTCCCATCGATCGACAAATTATTATTTTTGTTCAATACCAAGCTTGGTAATTCATGTGCATTTATTTTTTATTAATTTTTAAAAGGCCCGCAACCATTGGGAATTTGTATTTATTGTCTTTGTTAAAATAGCGGCGCACTCGTTTATAGCAGTGATGCAAATCCGAGGTTTTTCCCGACCCGAAATTTTCGAGTGCCTGACCCGCGGACTTTGCTCCCGCCCTTTGAATATTCTTCACATGTTTTGAATTTTGGTGGCATAACGAGCCTGAAAAATTGTTTTGGGATGGGATGGTATTTATTTAAGATTAATTAAAATAATTTATTTTTAAAACAATGTAAAGAAAAACGCACCTAAAAATGTGAAAATAGAATTTTTAGCCTGAGCCTGTTGACAGATACTGAAAAATTTTGAAACTATTGCCTCAAAAGATTTGGATGGGAGAGAAAACTATGCCAAAACAATTTTTTGGGTCAAAAACACTGTTTTTAATTGGACATTTTTGCACATTTTCATCAAAAGTATCGATTCTCAAGTCGAGAACTTCCTCGGTTCTTTTTCGAAGTGCTCGAATCTCGGGATTTTGGGTTTCGAGCAGCTCTATTGGTGATACAAAAACTAACATATTCGGTCGGCGAATGCATTCGCAATTATGTATTATTATATGCAATTTAATTGACTCTCCAAAACAAAAAACAATAATAAAACAACAATCGACCAAAATGGTCGTCATCATTCGTCACAGTCCCCCAACTGCCGAGGAGCAGCCTTCTTCCACCTCTTCGCCGTCGTCGTCGCCCAATTTCTGTGCGCCCTTTCTGCGCTTTGTGCCGCCATTCGGCGGTTCTGTGCCGCCTTTTTTCTTCCTCTTGCGCCGCTCCTTTTTGTCCAAGTCGGCTATCAGCAGTTTGCCCTCCTTGTTCAGCTTGAACGGTCCCGTCGCCTCGCTTTGCTCATCGCCGGCGGCCTTTCGCTTCCTTTCTTCGTTCCCTTCCTCCTTTTGTCCCTTCTTCCGCGCTCCTTTTCCTCGTTGTCCTTTTTCGGATTTGGTCGCTTTTTGCTCCTTACCGACCAAAGACACTTTGTGCAACATTGACTTTTGGTCCAACAAATCCAACTTAACAAAATTAAATTGTACTAATGAATTGCCTTTGGCAGTTTACCATTTCATTTTCGTCCTCTTCAATAACCACTGAAAGGTGTGACATGCCACAACTGTTAGCGCCTCTGTGTTTTTTGCCCAATTTGTGCTGCTTTTTCTTAATTTGTTTTTGAGTTTCTTTCCTCCCCGTGGGGCTCCATTCGTACTGCCGCCCCCGCCCACCTTTTTCCCCACTGCCGCTTCATCGTTTTCTTCCTCCTCCTCCTCCTCGTCATCACTGCTGTCTCTCAAAATGTCGAAAATTGAGTCGGCTTTCGCTGTACGACCACCGGCGGTCATCCACGAAATTGCGGACGCCGTGTCGACAGCGCCGCTTCTGCTTCTCTGGGACCCTCTCTCGCCGCCCTTCTTTCCTGTCGTACCATCGTCGTCTTTCTCCTCCTCTCCCCGTTCGGTGTTCGCTCGGCGCAACTTTCGTCGTCTTGCCTTTTCAATGTTTTTCAATTGCTTTTGCCACACCAATCGATCGCCAGCGGACCGCAAAAGCGTTTCCAACTCAACACGCTCAAGCAACTGGACGAGAAGAAGCCCGTTGGCTTTGCGCATTCGAGAAGTGGTAACGCTTGTGTCTTGTGAGAAAACGGCTTCAATGATCAGATCCTGAAGGGTGTGAAATGGTGGAGGGACTGACATCAATCAGTGTTTATGGGCTTTATGGTGGTGGTTTGGCTGACATTTAGCAGGAACAACGCCCCAAGGGATGAGCGAGTCATTCAAAAATAAACTAATAATTACATACAAATCCCACCTTAAATTGATCGAACATAAACTGCTCCATTTTGGCGGAAAGGATTCGCAAAATTCGAATGGGCAACGGGCGAACGGAGGCGGGCGAAATGCGAAGGGCGGCCGAAGTGTAAGCGACGAATTGGGCGAGCAGAGAGGCGTCCATCAGCCGACAGTGTTTCTGTGCCAAAATGTTCAGAGCGACCAGCGAACATTGAAAAGATGGCTCGGCACCGCTTTTGCTCAATTTGAGCTCAGCGAACAAATTGGTGGACAATGGACAGAGTGCGGACGAGGCCGAAACCCTAAAACATGGTCAATTTTGGGTTCCATCCGCCAATTGTCAATTGAGAAAAATCAAAAAAAAAAAAACACTCACTGCTCGTCCCCAGTAAGACCAAGTCGAATTAATGCCGAAGTCATTTCACTGAGGCATAGAGCCGACTGATGGCGTGTGGCGCGATTGTTAGTACGGTGGAAAAAGGCGACAACTTCGGCGCTTATCGAAGCGGAAAATTCGGC
Source organism: Heterodera carotae (assembly GCA_024500135.1). NCBI lineage: Eukaryota > Metazoa > Nematoda > Chromadorea > Rhabditida > Heteroderidae > Heterodera > Heterodera carotae. The sequence continues at coordinate 15,859 of JAKKIK010000330.1, forward strand.
GAGTGGCGCAAATTCAGTAGACGAGGCAATAACCTTCAAAATTTATATCGTTTCTATGTTTTTTTTTGCGAAATTGTTGCCGCGTACACTCCGATAAATTGCAAGTCGCCACGGGAACACCGTATGGTTCAGTCCCTTCATTCCGTTGGCGATGAGCGATTGCAAAAATGGACGTTTTGCGGCAAAAAAGGACTCCAACTCGGGTTCGCCAATTCGCCGGTATATTTCGGCCAAAATTCTGAAATTTGGAGAGACGACAAAGATGATAAATGGATGGTCCCTTTTATTGCCTGTACGCCTTTTTCTGAGTTCGTCCAGACGATCGACCACAAAGCAATGGCTCAACAAACCCAAAAATGGATTCCAAATCACTGATTGAAACCTTGCGGCAAAAAGCGGCCAATAAATCGGCAAGCAAACACTTAAAACAATAGGCGAATTAAGCTATTTGGTATTACGGAAACAAATATTTGGTAGCCAAGGGAACTTTTTGCTTAGTTTGCTTTTAATGCCCCCTAATCAAGCAAATCCCCCAAAACTCTTGCCCCCGAGTCTATTTCCCTTTGACTGACTTGTTTCTCGGACATTATCTCTTCCGACGCCGCATTATTCTGCTGTAGTCTCTGAACCGCTAACTGGACATAATTGGTGATCAAATGCTGTGGCGTCTGCTGGTGTTGAACATATGATCGGATTGTTTCCAGCGCCGACTTGCGAATTGCCGCACTGTCATGCGACTCATTGCCGACAATGGCGCCGTCCGTTTGATGGTCCGGCTGCTCTTTGTCCGTTCTCTTCTCACTAGCGGTGTAAATGCCGAAGAGAATGGGCAAAAAATTGCGCGCAAATCGCTCCATTACGCAAATTCCGCCGCTTTGCGTTTCAAATTTGAGGGCCTCTCGAAGTGCGCGAAGAACGGTAAGGCGGAGGTCAGGACGATCGTTCAGAGAGGCGCCTGGATTTGTTTGTAATTTCATCCATTCTTGAAAAAGTTCCCAACCCATAATTGGCGCTAGCGTTGGCATTACGACATGAAAGTCGCGCGGAGCGTTGGCCATACAGCGGGGCAGAATAGCCCAAATTTGGTGTTCAATTGCGGTGTACAATTTGCGTTGCAGTTCCGGCAATTGATGGAGTCTGTGGTGGAGTCGTTCGGCGAGAGGAAAGAGCGATCGCACAAAGAAGTCCAATGAATCACCGCGGGCGTGTTTGGCCAAAATTGGGGGCAGCCAGGAACGGCTGAAGTCGCGTGGCAGCGCCGGCGCGCTAACGTCGACGTTCAAGGGAACGGCGGAGAGAAGCGATTCCATTCCCACCGATTGGAGCGCAACGGCAAATAGCTAACAATAAGACAAATATTGAAGCGATTGGATATTTTGGTTCCTACCCGATCAATGCTTTCTGACAACTGGCAATTGTCCCGGTCACGGAATTGCGCAACGGTGCTCATCACACGAGCAAATGACGGTGTACTGGCAGCAATTGCCGCTCCCGCCTTTGCCAAGAGTGCAGCAATCTTGTCAATGATCAGTGCCCATGACTTGGCATTTTGCACAATGAGTGTCTTTTCAAGCTGTTCAAACAAATCAATGGCCACCGACTGGTCAATGCTCGGTCCATCGTCCTCCAACAAAGACAAAGTGCCCTAAAGTGAATGGTCGTCTAACAGTGATAAGTTGAGAATGGACAAACGATAGGTAGCTGATCGAGAATGGTTGGAATGGTATTGGCGTTCAAAGACCGTTTTTTGGCGTCAGATGTGTCGCTCTTTGATTTCTTTCTTTTCGTGTCGAGTGAAATGCTTCCCTGAAAGGCAAATTGAGAGCACCGAAGGGAAAACAAACGAACGTCACCAAACCAACCATTGGCACATTGTGCAGCAGAAGTGCCGTCTCCGACTGCCGGTCGTCCACCGCAACCATTGGACAGGCGGCCGCAATGCGTTGGGCCCGAGCCGCGGCACGATGCCGCGAACATTTAGGGTTAATCACAGAAGCAGAACTGCGCAAAAGCAGCCATTTTGTCCCGGCCGAACAATTTATAAGTAAAATCACCTTACGCCTTTGGCGACTGAACCGCGCGACGAGCCTTTAGCGCGAATTCGAAATCGTTTAGCGACCATCGCTAAATGAACAACCAATTTCACGCAACAAAATTTTTCAGTCAGTTATATTTGATTAAAAAAACAATTCAATTTGCACAATTCAGATTATCCCTTTTATTGCAATGACCAGAAGAACACTCGAGATTTCATGATAATGATGTCATACAATAGATGAAACAATTCAATCAAAATCATAATGGTAGAGGCGGAATTTGGTTGCTTTTAAAATGTCAGCGTAACAAAAAATAGTCAATTTGGGCATCAATATAAATATAATACTATACATAAAAAATTTGAAAACCAACACGCGGACGTAAGCTTTTTCAAACAAATTCGTCACGTAAAAGCCACTGCGAATTTGGGAGCAATTTGCACAAATGCTTAAGAATTGAGCGGAACACGAACGATTCGGACGCGTGGACTTCATTCTGAAAAGAATGGTTAATACAAATCGGTTGGTGGTACAAATTCCATCTGACCCAATAAATACCCTAAAGCGCGCCAATATTTCGTTGGTGGTGGCCTTCCCATTGTTCACAGCCAAGAAGTTGCGGATTTCGTCGGCAAGCTTTTCATATTTGTCGCCAAAGGGAAGTGAATTTGGCCGCAATTGGTCGGAAATGGACGGGTAATTGCTCTAAATTATTGCGGTTAAATTGGCTCGAGCCTGGACGATGTACAATCCCGTCTTGATTCCCATCACTGAATTTCGTGAGAAAATCAAACCCAGTAATTTTTGAGATGTGTAAAATCTGCATAAAACGTAAAACGGATATCCAGGTATAAACCATTCGCCGAATGGGACCCCGTTGAAGCCTTAACGCAATATATTTTTAAATATTGGTCACCAACTTATTAACTTCTTTTCTATTAGTTAGTCATTTACACAAAAAACTAGTGAGAATAATACCAAATGGCTGACTAAAATTATGCAATTTTCGATCGGCGGTGGATCCCTTTATTTTTAGCACAACAAACATCGTTTGTGCTTTCATCGTCCTCCTGCGACGGTTCGCTTCCGCCGTCAATGTCCAATTGGCGCTCTTTTCGCTGCCTTATCGAACGAAGAAGTTCGGCGCCACTTCCGTCGCCTTTTCCGCGTTTCTTCTGCAGCATTTCACTCCCATCAAAAAGTTTTTTATTTTCTAAATTCCACCTCTTTCATTCCATAATATTCGAAAATTTTCCCTAACCTTCGTCCCTTTTCTCCTCCTCCTCCTCGTTCATCCGTTCCCCGTTTTCTCCCCTCACAGTTGCACCGTGCGCCTCATTTGTGAACCCGGCTGCCCTTTTTCGACCAAAAAGTGTTTTTTTTGCAGGAATGGGTCCAAATTCGGAAGCATTGGCAAGGAATTCAAGGTGTCGCCTTTAAAATGAGTCATATAATCAAATTACATAAAATGATCCAACCGTCGCGATCGCTTCAGCACATCGGCGGCCCTTTTGGCCACGGCGTTCGCCTCGTCCTCAATCAGCTGAATGTCAGCTGCTGATCCGTCCTTGATAATTTGATCGTGCTGAAGAGCCGAATGAACGCCGACCTTCTTGCTGAGCAGTTTACTCAACACATAGTCATCCTGACATTGGATAAATCAGTCTCCGTCTACAAAACCACAAAAATAAAAAATGGATACCAAGGCCGTCAAATCCTGAGATTATAGGAGAGAAGTCGGTTTTTCAAAGGGATTTGTTAAGGAATTTGTCCAAGTGTTGGCTGCCATTTAAACCTACTAGCTGGGATCTGAGCCGATGAATGGCTGCCCGCACTGTCTAGTTTATCTCTTTCCGACTCGCTGACCGCCTTGGCCTCGTTGTCTGCCTCTCTCTCTCTCTCTCTCACCTGTTGTTTGTTGCTCTGTGCTGCGGTCTCTTCATTTCCGTCCCCACTCTTCTGCTGCACCACATTCACTTGCTTCCTCAACAATGGCACCTTGTATTTGCCCTCAAATAACACTTTTTCCTTCTTTTGTCCATTCGTCACTTCGCCCGCGTTCGTTTTGCCAAATTTTCTAAATTCGTAAAATCCAAAATAAATTTCAACGAATTGTTTACGCTGCAAGTTGTTTTGCGACCCTCCGAAGTCGTTCGCGTGCGTCGTCCGACAGTGCACTGCCACCATTGGCCCAATCGACCCCGTCGTCGGCACGTGTAGGTTCGTCGCACTCATCGCAGTCCGTCGTCCGTTTGGCCACCGATCGCCCACCAAAAAGCATTTCTTTCTCCTCCTCCTCTTCCTTCCCATCATTTCCATTCTTCTCTCTTTTCTCCATTCCCTTTTTCGCCTTTTTCATTGTCCGTTTGTTGACTTCAGCGCTATTCGCGGCAAAAATAACCGCCGTTTCTAAAACACCACAAGCAGTCGAATAATGATGGCAACAAATAATGGCCCCCATATTTCCGCACCTGTGCCATATTTACGATCACTTTTTGATGAGCCCAACGTGAACAGTTCGTGCAATTCATTGGTTTTGAAGAAGCGCTGTTGCTTCGGGTTGTCCAGCACGCGATTGGCCAAAAAGTGTTTGAATATTTGCCTAAATGCAAAAAAAATGGAGGAAGGAAACGCTGCACCGTCGAAGAAAACCTTTGGTAAATTTTCTCCTCAATCGTTCCGCTTGTCAACCTTAACGGAGTGTTGTTGGGTTTGAAATCATTCCAACGGCTCACAGTCTGTAAATGGTGACCGCCCTATGCTGTCCAATTCGCCAGGACCTCTCGCGAGCCTTTAAAATGAATTGCCGGGTGTCAAAGAATCCGTTATTTATTCCAATGAAAATATTGTCTAAAATGGACGGTCGAAAACCCATTGGCAAAAGTGACCTGAGCATCCGTGGACGGGTTCCAGTCCGGGTCAAAAATCAGCACGCGATTTGCACCGGTCAAATTTATACCGAGTCCACCAACTCGCGTGGTCAGCAAAAAAATAAACACATTGTCATCCTAAAAGCAATAAATATAGCAAAAGTGACAATGCGAGAGAATCCAAGCGAAGACTTTGTTAAACCGTTCGACGAGACTTTGCCGACAGGCAATTGCCGTTGTACCGTCCATGCGAAGAAAGGAATAACTGCACTTGAAAGTTATTCCATGAAATTTGGCATCATTGCATTTTCCGATAAATATGTTTAATCGATTTCAATTCGACAAACCCTTCAGAGACGATCAGACTTTCGATGATTGAAAGCATTTGTCGGCTTTGTGAAAATAGCAGCACTTTGTGGCTCTGTTCTCGCCAAAGACGCAAAAGTGCACGAAGGACGACCATTTTCCCGCTGCGTTGATAAAAACCAAATGCCATGTCAGGCCGTTCGTTGACATCAAAATCGCCTAAAAATAAATAGAATAAAATGGGGAAAAGTTTAAAAAATTCTTTTATAAACCCAACAACAACAAATAATCTTTTTGGTTTTCTAGTTGGTGGTTATGAAAACCTTCCTTTTTTAAATTGTTAAGGGCAAAACGTAAAATTCAAAAAAAAAAAGAAAGCGACAATAATTATTTTTTTTTTGTATAATTGTATATTGGATCAACCGAATCTGTTAGGCCCTCCGGACACCAAGTCGGAATGGTTGCACAATTTGCGCAGGAACATCAGACCGGCGAATGGCACTTGCCTCCCGGTGACAATGTTCTCACACGCTTTGGATTCAATGTATTGGAGGTACAATTGGCGCTGCTCGCTGGTAAGGTCACAGAAAAGAATCTATTAAAACCATTTTCGATGAAGCAGTTTTTAACAGCAACACAGTGCAAGGTGGTCATGGATAAATCTCCGGAATGTTTCGATACGGACGGAAATCCAGACAAATTTGAATTGTAACAACCAAAGCCCAGATGTACAATTTCGGCCGACCTGTTCCGACTTCTCGGGTAGTTGCAGCACCATTTGGACATCCTTTTTCATCCTTCGCAACAAATACGGACTGATTGCGTCCCGAAGCACACACGCGGTCTTGAAAGCGGTTCTGACTTGGACAGCACTCGCATTTGCGTATCCGCCCTGAGTGATTGGCACCGAGAATTTCTCCATGAATTCCTTGAGCGAGCCAAGTCGGCCAGGGTAAATGAAGTCGATAAGCGACCAAAGCTCACGGAAATTGTTTTGCATCGGCGACCCGCTCAAAATCAGACGGTGCGGAGTCCGAAGTTCTTTCAGTGCCAAAGTGATCTGCAAAATAATACCAATATCAAATTTAAAGGTAAAATGTTTCGTAAAAAGAAATTTACCTTCGCCTCGGGGTTCCGTATTTTGTGCCCTTCGTCGAGAACAAAATAATGCCAATTAACTGACATAATTTGCTTGTAGCTCAACATAAATGTTGAGTAAGAAGTGACGAGAATAGAACCATCGCTAAAATGTGAACTTTTGTAACAACAAAAGCATTCATTTATTGGATTAAAAATCCCATTTCAATTCAGTGACTCTAATAAAAACCGAACCATTTTGTATATTTTCGACTATTTTTACCCTCGATGTTCGCCCGTTTTCCTGATAAGGTTGGCCTTAGAGCCAGAAAAGGCACCACTGGAGTGCAAAACGGCCACTTTGCATAATGGGAACCAATTGTTCAATTCCCTGACCCATTGGTGGAGAAGAGTGGCCGGACAAACGATCAGCGAAGGCCCAAGGCCCTTATATCTGAGAAAAGAGGTGACTAAAAAAGATGGGTTTTAAAACACCTGAAAATCTTGGAAATCCCCCGGCTTTCAGAGAGGGATCGAAGGAAGACACAAAGTTGAATGGTTTTTCCAAGTCCCATCTCATCGGCCAAAATGCTGAAATTATCATTGAGAGAAAAACCCGATTGTTATTTGTTTGGTTGTGTTGCATTACCCTCCGACATATTGGAAATGCAATTCGTAGAGCCATCGAACGCCCGTTTTTTGGTACCTTTAAAACAACGATTCTTTCGATTATTTTACATTTTCTTGGGGGGGGGGGATTTTGAAAAAAATAAAAAAATGAAGAAATTAGTGGCAAGTGAAGGAAGGCTTGTCCCTCACCTCCCAAAACAAAACTGGACCTGTAAAGTCTGTTCCAAACAAAATTCGAAATGCGGCAATCATTGCCCAATGTGTGAAAGTCTTCAGTGTCATCGAAAGCTTCGCCCTTTAATTTTGCCAATTGCTGAATGGCTCGGTGCTCTCTTAAAGTTTGAATTCATTGGACGCGCAACTTTGGATATGCTCGCCAATAAACGGTAACATGCCCAATTCGTTGCAAGTAAATGTTGTCGTCCCCGTCATCCCTAACGGCTTTGATCGTTCCCTTCGCTTTTGCCCTTTTTCGTTTGGTCGGAAAAGTGGACGACGTTTTTGCACATTCGTCGTCGTATGCCTCATCACTTTCATCGGTCGAGTTGGACACAACAAATTCCTCGTCATTTTCATCGTCGGCGTCAGACCGCGTCGATTCGCCGTCATCGAATTGAACGGATGCCGAGACAGTTTCATCATATTCGTCCAGCAATAAATTATTCATTTTAAATAAATACAATAATATGTCATATTATTTCTAAAGAATGAATCTTTCTCTCCAAACAGTAAAGCTCGACGATAAGGGAAAGCTGCATAATTTCGTGAATGAATTACTTTTAGATTTTGTGTTTTGATGATGTTTTTCGAAATGCCAAAGTGGAATACATATTTAACGAAATTATCAAGAAAATTATTTTAAATTTTTTTAGTAATTTCTTCCACCTTAAAATTTCGATAAGGACAAAACTTACAACAAGATTTATTAGTCTCTACGACCCCTCCAAATAAGGACACTTCCCTGATTGAATACAATACTTAAGTAAGGATTATAATCGATCGCTGTGCGGTTAAAAAACCGAAGGGCGGAAAGTTGCTAAGACCCTTTAAGAGAAGCGGCTAATGGGCCTGGTAGCTTACATCAGCAGAGGAAGTGCTGTCCACGGATTGGATGAAAGTCGTGGATTCAAATCCCACCCATAAAAAAAGTTTTCGGCTGGCAATAAAAGCAATTCAAGTGGTTGAATAGTCCAACCCAAAAGCGAATCAGCGAGAGTGAATTTCAGCCGAGAATCAGCCGAGTGAATTAAGCTAAAGCGATCAGCCGAGAGTGAATTTCAGTTACCGATGTCGTCAGAAACCCTCTCTCATTACGGTAGCCGTTTGGCCAACTCCGAATTGCTTGTCTTCGTTAATTTGAAATTTTCAACTACATCATCATACTGTACATACATAATTCAATATCAGAATTGAATGAATTCCTTTGAATTTTCATTCACTTTCTCTTTCAATTGCTAATAATTTGTTATTTGTCTTATCATTCTTAAAATGGCAGAAGAGAATGTGTACTTGCTGCTGTAATTGCGCCGATATTTCTTTTGTGTACATAAATTCCTTGCAGCATTACAATTTCCGCCGTTTGGACCTTCACAAATTTGCGTTGTGTGTGGCCATTGCTTTTCTTTTGCTTCGTCGTCAAATTGCGCATTTTGCCTCGGGCGTTGTTACCCGCGCGCGGACACTTTTTATGCCAATAATTAATTAATGCTTCTTTCACTTTTCGCGTTACACATAAACGCGCAAAGTGAAAGAGCAATTGGACGGTACAGCACAAAATGGGACGGACGGTCACACTTTTATCATCAAAAGGACAAATGAATTTGGGGGTATAAAAGGCAACAAATGATCAACTTCCAATCAGTTAAAACGGTCTTTTGGAAGTTCCCTTTGGACATGCAAAACCCGCCAAATTATTACAAAGTCAAAGCATTCAAATCCTTTTTTATGATTAAATCTCACTTCATTTCTCTCTGTGCCTTAAGGTCAAAATGTCGGAGACCAAAATTATCATTGGGGTAGCTTCTCTTTGCTCCATTGGGGCCATTTTGGCAACTCTGATCGTTGTGCCTCAGCTTTACCAACAGATCAACGAGGTGAACTCGCGCGTTTTCGACGGCGTTCAGGTGGATTTTAATAATTGTGAAATTGGGCAAAGTTCAAATGAAAGCGCATTTCTCTGCAGGCTTTCCGTGTGAACACCGATTCGGCATGGACTGAGCTGATGGACGTGCAAATTAGCGTCACACCGCCAAGCCGTCCCCGGGAGAATCCTTTCAACTCCATCTTTTTGCGCCAAAAGCGTAGCGGCGGATTGCCTTCCCAATGTGTGTGCCAGCTGCAGCAGCCTCAGTGTGCGCCTGGGACTCCCGGACCCCCGGGTCCGCCTGGACCCGCTGGACAGCCCGGTGGACCTGGACAGCCCGGAGGCCCCGGACAGCCTGGACAACAGCCTCCCCCATGCCCTGCCGCTTCCGCCAGCTGCCCTTCATGCCCTGCCGGTCCACCCGGACAGCCGGGAGGCCAGGGACCGCCTGGACCTCCAGGAGGCGATGGACAACCCGGACAACCTGGACAAGGTGGCGGACAGGGACCGCCTGGTCCCCCCGGACCTCCTGGACCTGGAGGAAACGCTGGACAGCCCGGAGGGCCTGGTCAGCCCGGACAGCCTGGAGCTCCCGGAACGAAAAGGTGCGCGGACTACAAGCAAATTGAGTTAACCTTGATGGTTTAAGCTCCTCATCGCCTGGTCCCCCCGGACCACCTGGACAGCCTGGTGGTCCCGGACAACCCGGAGGCCCTGGTCAAGCTGGACAGCCCGGAGGACAAGGACCTCCCGGACCACCTGGACAGCCTGGAGGGCCTGGACAGCCCGGCGGCCCCGGACAGCCCGGAAATGCGGGCTCGGCTGGTCAGCCTGGCCACGACGGTGCTTACTGCCCTTGTCCACCTCGCACCAGCGTTTTCTCACGTCGAAGCCGCGTCAAAGTGTAATTAGACCAAAGAGAAAAACGGAAACGCAGCTGACAATCACTCAAATGACAATTCAAATTGGCACAATCTTTCAACTCTTTGGCATTATCTGACCATTCACTCTTAAATGACTCACAATTCTTTTAATTGCCCAAACTCGGATTGAATTTTTGTGATTGTTTTTGAGTGTGGCCAAATTGCCAATTGAGAATAAATGATGGCATCAAAATTGGTAAATATATATATTCATTACAAAAATATAGAAACAATGTTATCCATGTGATGATGAACTCCAAACACATTGGGGCGTCTGAAAGGGACAAATTTGGCATTAAAATGCCAAAAAATTATAAGGAAAAATAGAACTCACTGGAAAAGCTAATAAATCAGGAGGAAGTTGCATGTCATTCTGAAAAGAATTTTAATGAAAAATTAAAATGAAAGAAATATTCAAATTGTTACGTATGGAACGTAAATGTGCGCGAGTGACTGACTGCGCGGAATTGAATAAACCTTTGGGAAAATAAATGATTTATTGCTAGCAAATGATACGAAAAAAGGCACCGAAAACCAAAAGACGTCTTTCATGTCGAAAGGGTCCGGTAGTCTGAGAATGACCTGAAATTGGACAATTCAAAACCCGATTTAAACGGACAATGAGACAAAACCGTTTCATTGTGAAAGTCGCGCAACGAATCGCAGTCAAAAGAGCGTTTTTCCCTATAAATGTATTCATTTGCCGACACTTCAGTCTTTGTCTCGCCGACCTGTTGAAGACGGGCACAATATGGCCATTTCGATTGGGCACAATTTCTTTGCCGACCATAAACCACAAAGGCATTCCCTCCGCGCTCAGCGAAAACTCAGTCAATTCAATGGTTTTTGTGTCCAAAACCTATGGCGAATTAGAAAAATTAATTTGAATTTCAATCCAACCAATCACCCGAATTGATCCCGACTGAAGACGTTTTCCGGCCGACAAATTGGGCGAGGGCAGCGGACGGAGTTGGACGGCGGACGGCGGTTGGAAAGCGGCACCGGCGGCGGAAGAGGGAATCAGAACGAGTGCAATTGCTTGCTGTCAGTGATGACATAATTAATTAATTTTTTTAAATTATGGGTACAATTTGGCGATTGAAAATAATTAAAATATTATAATTTATTTTAATTTTGTCTATGAATTATAATGACGCACTTTCTGCACGTGGTCCCAAACTGACAACCAATTCAGCATTTTGATCAGATTGTTGTCCGGCAGTGTGAGCAGAAGGGGCTGAGTGCCGACATTCCATCCCAACGAAGTCCAATGGCATTCCTCGCCAAAGTGAATCGCTTCCGCCCCCGGGGGATCAATGGCCAATGCGTTGTTGTCGTTGGTGGTCACAGATTTGTCGATGGGCTTAAACTGAGAAAGCAATTAGCGGATGTTTATCATTTATCCAATCGTCCCACGTGTTTTGTGCCCCAAAGCACTTATTTAAATCAATTTCAGATATGTAGATAAGCACAAATATTCCCAATTGTCATTTCGTCAAATCCCTTCCCGCTTTACCTTTTCTGCCCCTTTTTGCTGCTGGTTGCTGCGTCTCTCTGTCCCACCCAAATCCATGTAAAAGCTTTGCGGCATTCCTTCAAAATGCAGTGGCACAACGGCACCAAATGCTTTTGTTGTGCCATTGGCAACAATGCTTGTTGCGGTTGTTGCTGCTAAATTGGCTTCACTTTTGGGGCTTTTCGTTGTTGTGCCCTCGGGTGCCATTTGATCATAAAGTTCGCTGTACAAGTTTCGCTTAGTCCTGCCACTGCTTCGAATTGTGCCAATTTGATTGGTGCCCGTTTCTTTGTCTTCATCCTCCTCTTCTTCCGCCGTTTTCCCACTTTGTTTTGTGCCGTTAACGCCGTAATTATTTTTGCCATTAATTGGCAAAATTTGTGCGCGCGTATGGGCCGGCATTTTCTGACAATTTATTTAACCGATTCGGTTTGACAGTTGCCTTTCCAGTTTAAAACCTGGACAGGCCAAAGCGCAAAAGTGTCCGCGTCCAATTTTGTCGGGGAAAGAAAAATGCCATTTTCGCTGGGGAAAAAGTCGTGGCTTGTCCCCGCGCGTTTTGCGGGGCCGGCCCAAAAAGTGACATTTTCTTAAGAGGAGATAAAAGCAGTGAAATATTTAATCCTTTTTGTTTTGATTATGCTAATATTTAAAAATTAAATTCCTACCATTCTGTTCAAATGGCTGAAAATGGAACTTTGAAATAAGCAATCGCCGTTCGTCGATCGCCCAAACGGCGCCCGCCACATTATGCCGACTCAAATTGGACTGAAAATTGGTAAAAATTAAAGAACAAATTGAACTTATTTTTAAAAATATAAATTAAATGTATTTAATGTCTAGTTTATTTAAATAAATATTTATTTAATTAATAAATGCTTCTTTTTGCCATTTACCCTCTCCACAAAATGACCACAATATTTGCCATAATATGGCAACTTTTCGGCTCCAATTGTGGCCCCGACTTTATCGACAACTGAAGTCGTCTGTTGGCTGTTCTGCTGATCAGTGCCGGGTCGGGGCCGATTCTGTTGGATCCATTCCATCAGCCGACTCTCCGAATTCACTAATTTTGTCCGCGTGCCTTGGCCGAATGTCGCCTCGTCCGGGTTAATCTTTGAACCGTTCATTTCGCTGGATAAAGCCCAGAAATGAAAACAAATTATTATATCCGTTTTTCTAATGCTTTCTTCGCTCACTTCGCCGTCTGAGCCAAATTCAATTCGCCGTTTTTCATCGCCGCCTCAAGAAGAATCCGTTGTTCTGCCGGAAGACCGTTGAGAAGGTCGGAAGAAGTGCCTTTTTTAAGAGATTCAATAATTAATGGCGCCTTAATTAACAATTGAATTTCAGGAGAGAGACGCGACCAATGATTTGTGTAAAAAAGGATCAAGTCGCTGTCTTTTAGGACTTTCTGATCGGACGGATTATCCGGCGGCATTGTCTTTTTGGACTTTCTGATCGGACGGATTATCCGGCGGCATTGTCTTTTTGGACTTTCTGATCGGACGGATTATCCGGCGGCATTGTCTTTTTGGACTTTCTGATCGGACGGATTATCCGGCGGCATTGTCTGTTTAGACTTTCTGATCGGACGGATTATCCGGCGGCATTGTCTTTTTGGACTTTCTGATCAGACGGATTATCCGGCGACATTGTCAGACAACGCATTGGCGCTTATTGATCAGCGCGCTCACCATTCAGTAGCAGCAACTCTTTCTGTTCCTCATTTGTGCCGTTGTTGGTGGCAGACGACGAGAAAAGTGTCTTCACTGAATCGCCCCCGGGCACTGTTCCCACAGCAACTGTTTTTTCCCCTTGCGCAGCGACTTTTGAGGCCGACTTGGCAATGGACTGAACAGCTGTGCTGGTCAATTTGGAGGTGGCACTATCGGCCGCGTGCGGCCCAATGGCTTTTGACAATGACGACAAACTGAAAAACAAAGTCAAATGGACAAATATTATGAATTGGCACTCAAAAATTTGGCAAAATGTTTACAGATCGTTCTTTCCGTTGGACATCTGAATGAGATTCCGTGCCAAACTGGTGATTTGTTCAAGGGTAGAGCCTTGAGAGAGAAGTTGCAGAGGATTTGGCAGTTGCGAAAGAAGGGCATTTGGCTGAACAGCGGCGGAATTTGGCACCGACGGGCCCATAAAATCGAAAGGGGAGCCCATTAGGGGAACAGGAGCAGCGGCAGAAGAGAGCGGAGAAGCAAAATGGGCGGGCATTGAGGGCACTGACGCCGGGGGGGATGGCAATGCGCCGGCAGAAATAAAAGCCGAATTTGCCGGAGGCGAAAGCCTAAAGCATAAAAGGCAATATCATAATCAAAAGGCAATCCATCGTAAAGCCGTGCCGGAATTGAATGGATTTTTTAATAGTCGCGTCATTTTGCAATTTGCGCACCTTTTGGCGCCCTCCGCCGCCGTTTCTGTCGGCTGAGAAAATGCAGAAACGTCTGAAGGAATGCGTCTAAACTGCTTCTTCTGTTGAATGAGATGGTCCGTTGTGCCGCCGTTTATCGGCTCAATGGGCCTCAGTTGGGCTGGCCGAGGGCCGTTGCGATTGGCGTGCATTGGCATGAACATGGACTCGGGACGGGTGATCAGCGAATGCTCCGCCGACGATGACTTCAGCCGAGTGGGCGGTAGCATTCCGTTGCCATTGGAAAGACTAAAACACTCAATTAGATTACATTTAATTTGGGTGCTATTTCGTACATATTCCCCTCGTTGGCTTCCATTTCGAATAAGCTGAATTTGTCCCCTCCATTGGACGGACGATGCCATCGGGTGGATTGGGATCTGATCGGGTTGTTTCTTTGTTCTTGATAGCGATTTGATTCCGTCCGATAAAAAGGCGACGGTTTGGTGCGCTGTCTTTAAATGGGCAATCAAAAAGTATTATCTTCACTCATCCAAAGTCATTAATTCATTCAATTTTATGTTTTTATTTTCCATGAAAAATTCAAAAAACATCCATTATAATAGGTAATTACAGACAATCAGAGATCCAAATTTGATTGTCTCTTTTAAATTATTTTCAAAATATGAGAATTTCGGGGGGAGGAGAAGAGAGAAGCTGTTGACCCAAAAAGACACAAAATGTAATAAATGGAAACATTCAAAGAAATTTCGAGGTCAGTAAGAGAAGAGAATAAAAATGAATAATGACAAATGAAAGAAACGAATTTCAGTGAAAGGAATGAAAAAAATGAGCAGCGAATTGTTGCCAAAAGTATAATTATTAATTAATTAATGTAAATACCGTGCCGACAAAGTCCGCGCCGCCCCTCCGCCGTTTGGTTCACCACGGCGGGCGTCGCCCGTGCCACGATAAGCCGGCAAATGAATGATCACCGGTGTGTTCGTCTTCAGCCATTCTTCCTTTAATTGTCTCCTTTTAATTATCCATATTTCGGCTACCAAATTGTTTATGCCCCCCAATCTGATCAGAGCCCTCCCCCCTTTTCCCAACTCACTTTCTCTTTGCTTTTTCGGTCAACGAATATTTTGGCCATTTGTTGTTCATAAAGCGAATATGGCCAAATTTGGGTCTTTTTGTGCCGATCGGCATTGTTTTTAGTGCCCAAAGTCCGTTGTTGTTCCATTTGGAGTTGAAGCAGTTCCTGCATGGCTAACTGTGCCATTTCGCGTTCCGATTCCGGCCATTGTGCCGTCCCATCCGTCGCCGGTGCCGCATAATTTGACGACGCCGCCGCAAAACGGGCGGAAGCGTAAGACGGACTCTGTTCTGTTACAGAATTTTTCAAAATGAAATTGAACTTGTTGAACTCACCTTCTGAACTCCCGATTGCTGCTGAAAGGATCAAAAATAAAAATGTGAATAATAATTGTGCCAATGGAATATTCATTTGCAGCAGCCGAAGAACACCGTCGTGCCATGGCATTCTTTGAGCATTTAAATGCCCAAATTGAAATCGTGCCAAATTTGTCGTTAGTTCGTTTTGCTCTCTTTTTATTGTTGCCTTTTCATCCGTTCGAATCTCTTCTTTCATTTACCCGCCTTTTTAATATTTATTTGTTATCCGTCAAAGGGGCAAAATAAAAGGGAAACTGACTAAAAAATGACTGATCAGAAAGGGTTAAATGTTAGTGATCAAAAAGTGTTCGGCGCAAAATAGAGTTAAGTGATGGATGAAGGGAGGGGGGGGGATGTTATCCATTGGGTACAATTGGGATGAATGCCGGATTTGGTGTTTTGGGATGAATGGGACGGAGCCGGTCGGATTTCCGTCGATGGATGCGCTTGAGTGAGCGTGAATGGAAGGAATGGGCAATGGTCGTATGGAGGGGCTGCTGCAACAAGGAAAACGGATTGGGGAGAGAGTGTTTTGGAGGGGCAGCGGAGGAGGTGGGTGGTGGACGCGGGGCAGCGCGAATCGGGGGGACAGGAGGCAGGGGACCACGGGGATGCGAGGCGGAGAATGAGCGGATGGGAAGCATTGGAGAACGGGGGCAGGCAGCCGGGGAATGAGAGGACGGGGGCAGGCAGCCGGGGACGGGGAATAAGTAGACAGGGGAAGCCGGGGAAGGGGAATGAGTGGACGGGGGAAGCAGGGGACGGGGAATGAGTGGACGGGGGAAGCAGGGGACGAAGGGATGAGTGGACGGACGGACGGTCGATGGGTGTCCTTCTCATCGGACGTACCTTTCAAAATCTCTCCAAATATTCAACAAAGGGCGAAAAAAATTTGCTTGGAGGGGTCGACAAACTCTGTTCCTTTTTCATTTGCTTTTTCCAAATTTAAAGTAGCTTATCCTTCTAGATCAAATTGCAACTTTTGAGCATCATTGATTGATTCAAAAGGAAATACAATAATTCCTAAAATAAAGCCCCACCCCGGGCTCTGTTTTTCAACCATCCTCAAAAGGGAGGCTAATTCAAGGGGCAGGGTGCTTTATTTTTTCAGGGGGCTTTAATTTAGGAATTACGGTAAATTTTATTTAAATATTAAGAAAATTTTTAATTCAATTTGCATATTATTAATAGAAATTGTCCGATCATCGCTTCTTTCATCAAAACCATTTGACGACAGTGTTCACCAGCAGCTGATCGGAGGTTCTCATTCATTGGCTGAACAAAACTTTAAACAAATCCTTTGCCAAATTCATACCCAATAATTCGTTGTCCCGTCTGTAAAAACTGCTTCAGCACGTGGCTGACACTGCTTTCGCTCTTTCGGTGCCGTTCAATGCGTCGGTTCAGCCGCTCTTTGGCAATTCGATTGCGCACTTTGTCCACCTCCAAATGCTTGAACTGCAACTCCAACTGTTGGTGTTGCTGTTGGGCACGTTCCTCCACTTCCTTTTTCAGCTTGAACTCCTTTTGCACTCGTATCTTCACACTCAGCTCAAGCTTTCCCCCCTTCATTTGCTGCTCCAACTTCTGTCGTTCCAAACGTGCCGCTTCCTCCTCCATGTGCTTTTTTTCCAGCTGCTGCTTGATCCGTTGCTGCTCCAACTTGGTCTCCTTCTCGGCCTGCAGCTTCCGTTTGAATTCCATTTCGGCCAATTGCCGTCGTTGTGCCTCGCGTTGAATTCGAATGGTCAATTGCTGTCTGAGCAGTGTTTGCTTCGTGCGTCTGTTCAGCTCCTGCAGCGCGGCCTTCTTGCGGATCATCTCCTGCTGCTCCATTTGGTGCTTCATCTCGCGCATGTTCTGTTCCGCCTTCACTTTTATTTGATGAATTCGCTTTTCCTCCTCCATTGCCTTTTTGAGGCGCGCCTCTGCGCGCTTTCGCAGCTCGTCGCTCTGTTCCATCTGCAGCTCGTGCTGGTACTTCTTCCTCTCGATGTGCAGCTTCTCCTCCTTGATGCTTTGCTCTTTGATTTGCAATTCCATTTGCATTTCGGACACTTTCGACTCTTCCGACTTGCCAATGATTTCCTTCAGTTTCCGTGCCAGCTCCGTCTTCAGCTTCTGTTCTTGCAGCTCTTGTGCCAGCTGTTGCTCCTGCTCCCGGCGCTCATTTTCCTCTAATTCGACCAGTTCACGCTCTTCCCTCTCGCGCCGCTTCTTGTCAAGCTCCAGCCGAACCTGCATTTCCCTTTCCGCCAGCTGCTTTCTCACCTTGAACACGTCCATTGTCGTCAGTTTGTCACTTTGTTTGCCCATTTTTCGGACAATTTGCACAGTTTGTACGCTGGACATCATGCGAAATTCCTCCTCCTCGGAGTTGGCCCGGTCGAACGCCTTCCTCTGGCGCACGGACTGCTGGACCGCCTTGGCCAGTGCCATCTGTGCCTGTTGTTGCTCGTTGCGCAATTGTTCGGCCCGTTTTTCCAATGCCAACTTTTCGCGCTTCAGCGTCTGCTGCTCTTGCAGCAGTTGGCGCTTCTGCTCTTCCATGCAGTTCTGCTTCTGCCTGCTGTTCAGTTCTGCTTCAATTCGTTCCGCCCGAATTCGTCGCTCGTTCAGTTCCATTTCCACTTTTAGCGATTGCGTCCGCGCCTCCTCCTCGCGCATTCGTTGCGTTTTGGCCGCCTCCTCCGCCGCCGCTTTTGCCTTCTCCTCCGTGCGTTTTCTCTCCTCCAACTGACGCTTTATCTGCTCCTCCGTCTCGCGCTGCTTCTTCAGTTGCTCTTCCATTTGTTCCTTCAGCTTCCGCGCCGCTTCTTCCTCAGCCACGCGCTTTTGGAAGTCCGCTTTTGACTTTTCAATTTGCGTACGCAATTGGTCCATCTGTTCGCGGTTCTTCTTCAGCTCCTGCTCGGCCTTTTGGCGTTCCTCTTCACTTTGTTTTCGACTGATCTCCACCTAAACAAATGCCATATTGTCAATTGGAAATGCCATTAATTAGAAATGCCATCTTCTCAATTGGAAATGCCATCTTTTCTCGGCAAAATGCCAAAATTCCTTCCTGCCCCTTTTTACCTGCATTTTCTCGGCACTTATTCGCATCTGCTCTTGCTGGAGCTGTTGCTGCTTCATCTCTTGCTGCAGTTTTTCCTTTTGCAGTAGCGCGGCTTTTTGCTCGTGCTCCTTTTGCATTGCCAAAAGTTCCGTCTTCACTCGTTCCTCCAATTCCTTTCGGCGCCCTATTTCCCGTTCCATCTTCGCCCTTTCCTCTTTGTTCTCCTCTTCAATAACAACCTTTGAAATTTGGATGGTCTTCTTGAAGGTGCTGTTGAAAACGTCCAAATATTTGCTGTTGAAAAGTTCGTTTAAATCGGCAGAATAAGCAAAAGCGGAAGATGATGAAGAGGATGACGTGGAGTTGGAGCTGGACGACGACGACGACATGGAAGAAGATAAATCAGACTTAGAAGCAGAAGATGAGACAACGTTGGAACTGGACGAAGCCGACTTGGAACTGGACAAGGCCGCCATCTTGGCATCCGACGATAAGGCTGAGTTGGAGCTGGATAAGGCCGAGTTGGAGCTGGACGAAGCCGCCATCTTGGCATCCGACGATGAGGCCGTGTTGGAGCTGGATGAAACCGAGTTGGAGCTGGATGAAGCCGCGTTGGAACTGGACGAAGCCGACTTGGAACTGGACAAGGCCGCCATCTTGGCATCCGACGATAAGGCTGAGTTGGAGCTGGATAAGGCCGAGTTGGAGCTGGACGAAGCCGCCATCTTGGCATCCGACGATGAGGCCGTGTTGGAGCTGGATGAAACCGAGTTGGAGCTGGATGAAGCCGCGTTGGAGCTGGACAAAGCCGCCATCTTGGCATCCGACGATGAGGCCGAGTTTGAGCTGGATAAGGCCGAGTTGGAGCTGGACGAAGCCGACTTAGAGCTGGA
>JAKKIK010000331.1:0-35051 GCA_024500135.1 Heterodera carotae
TTTTTTTTGAAAATAGTGAGCAGGTACATTGGATAGCCCACAAAATGCTCTACAACATACCAAAAGTGCAAGGCTCCAAATAATCACGCGCATATGTACAATATTTTTGTTTACATTTGTGGATTTAAAAAACGCGACTGGCGGTTTTATAAAACGCTACACCCCATTTTGGCGGATTTATAAAACGCGACTGGGTGGCGGTTTTTATAAAACGCTCAAGCACGTTTTAAATGTCAAATCCCCCCGGCATTTTCTGTCTCTTCCTCCTCCGGCATTTATTTTCTTCTCTTTGCCCCCCAGGCGCCGATCGGATGTCCTCCTTCAGCGATTTCATTGCTCTGTCCCAACGCTGCGATGAGCTGACCGCGCGCATAATCACGCGCGAAGTCAGCGACGGCGTAATTGCGCCCGACTACGACGAGACGGCACTGTCAATGTTGGCAAAAAAGAAGAACGGCAATTACGTTGTGTTGAAGGTGGTTAAACTAAATTCACTTTGCGTAAGAGAAAAAAAAAATACAAATTTTAAATATTTGTCCTCAATAAAAAAGTGGCCGTCCAATGCTTTCAGATTGACCCCAAATATTTGCCGGCAGAGGACGAAGTTCGGACAGTTTTTGGTCTGAAGCTGAAGCAAAAACGCAACACGGCCCCATTCTCTGCGGAATCATTTGCGGACGTTGCGGTTGGCAATGGCGACGAAATCAATGCGGCAACAGTGGACGATTTGCTGGTTAATAGGGCCCGGGTGTCAATGTGTTGGGGAGAGAATGCAAATTCGTGGGGGGGGGTGCAAATTGGGCGGGGGGGGGGGGAGAATTGGGGGGGGGTAAGTGTAAGGGGTGCCAATTGGGGGAGGGTAAGTGTAAGGGGTGCAAATTGAGAGCGGTGGTACCATTTGGGTAGGTGGGGGGGGGGGGGGGAATGCTAGGGGTGCTACATAATTGGGTGGGGAAAATGAAGCGAATTTGGAAGGAGCGGAGGGGGAGGCAATGTTTATGTGCCACTGATCAGTGATTGAAAACAATTATTTATACTTTTTGAATCAAAGATTCGTACGTTAGCCTTTTCAGGTTGCTTGTGTTGCGGTTAAATACGCGCAAAGCAACGCGGTGTGCTTTGCGCACAGAGGACAGGTCAAACAAACATTTGATGCCATCAAAAATGAATGAATTAAATGCCATTTTTAATTGGCAAATTTTGGATTAAAACAAGCAATTGAATTGAATTCCTTTTAAGGTCATTGGCATTGGTGCTGGGCAACAGTCGCGGCTGAACTGCACGCGATTGGCCGGCGAAAAAACAGCGAATTGGTGGGCCAATTTAAATTAGCATTAATTATCGTTTTATGCGTTGTGAGGGGACAATTTAATGGAAATTGTTTTGTTTTGTTTTTTGCTGGGAATGGTACATCAACAGTCCGGGCAGAACGACTTCACATTGAACCAATAGGGAAGAGTTTCGCCGGTGCGGCATCTGCGAATCAAAAAAAAAAAAAGAAATGTTTTCGCTCATTTTGCAATTTTAACCCTAAATTTGAGGTTTTCGGGCCCAAATCCAAACCCCGGAGAATTCTTTAAAATTCTTGGGGCGTAATGCTTTTTTACCCGTTGGCGCCACCGTCGTGAATCCGCGCGATGGTTTCGCAGTCATTTTTCCCATAACATTTCAATCTGAACCGACCGGCAACGTGCTAAATGAACAAATTCTGAACTTAATTGACAATTCCCAATGTTAGGGGCCAACAAAATAACGGCACGCATTTCTCTTTCACTCATTTTTCTTGTTTCATGCCTTCCTTGGTCAATGGTTGTCATTGGCGTTGCCCAATCCCTCCCCTCCCCCGCCGCACTTACCACGATACATTTTGAGGCACATTCGTAGTCCTCCGAACATCGGATCCACGCACTCTCCGACGACTCGCCAATCCGTCGTCCCGGCTCGTAGCATTGCTTTGAATATGAATTCATGTTACGATTTCCGCCAAGAATGTTGCACACCAAACACACCTTGTACTGCCAGATATTCATGCGGAAGAAACCGCAGCCGAGACGGCCAAAAACGTCTTCGGCACAGCCCTATAAAAGGCATTGTTTTGGCATTTTTGGGCTGATTTTGTGTGTGGTTGAGGATGGACTTGCTGCTCGCAGCCGCTGTCCGCCAAGCACATTGCCTTCATGCAGTCCGAGTCGAATTCGACTTAATAAACCATAAAATTGAAAAAAAGGGGCACATAATCTTGCGCGCGTACTGTTATGGAATATCAAATTGGCCAGCAGCGCGTTGGGTCCAATTAAATTGGAGTTGAGGAGAAGGAAAAGCACAAAAATGGGAAAAAAAACATTGGGCGACCGATCGATCATTTTGGCGGGTCAATTTGAGGGCAACAGAATGAGCAGAAGCAGTGAATGGTCAGAAGAAACAACAGGTTGGAGGAGGACAACAGCAGCCGCTGCAACAAAACCATCGGACGGCGAGGCTTTTGGGTGGCCTCGGCAAATGTTTGGCCTTTGGCATTTAGTAGGGTTAAATTAGGAATAATAATAATAAATTAAAAACAAAATATTCTTCGAATTTCGAGATTTTAAGGGGGATTGATTATCGAATTTCGGGATTTTAAGGGGGATTGATTATCGAAGATTTTAAGCGGGATGGATTATTGATTTCGGGATTTTAAGCGGGATTGATTATCTCGAATTTCGGGATTTTAAGCGGGATTGATTATCTCGAATTTCGGGATTTTAAGCGGGATTGATTATCGAATTTTGGGATTTTAAGCGGGATTGATTATCGAATTTCGGGATTTTAAGCGGGATTGATTCCTTTAAGAGGTTTGCGAGATTAAACAACGCAATGCATCAATTCAATCCGTCCATTCATTCATTCATTCTTTTTCTCTTATCGACCAAAAGAAATTAAAAACATTTTTATGGCAATGCAAAGAGAAACAAAAACCGTACAAAATATTATCGACCGATCGGAGAAAGAAAAAGTAATAATTGCTGACAATAATGATGAGAGCAGCAGTAGGCCAAAATGACAAAAATGATGCTTTTGGTCGTCCTTTTCTGCTCGAAAATGCCCCCAAAATTTGCATTTTGGCGCTTCAAACTTATTATTAGTGCGTCTTTTAAAATATTTGTTTTGTGCCATTCTCACAGCAAAGAAATGCCCGGGGGGAAATGAATATTAAAATGACGGACTGCTGGGAAATGACGTACATTTGTTGTGTGGGGGATGAGGTGATATGATGAATTGGGGAAGAAGGCTTATGTAAATAATGGCACAGACTTTGGGTTGAACGAAGGGACGACGGCACAAATGTTTCAAGTAAAAAAAAGTGTGCCAAAATGTGAACTTTTCACTGACTGACGCAAATAATCATTTAGACATAAATGATTAAGTTTAAAAAACTAAATCAAACGAATGAAATGTGAAATACGATCAAATTATCGAATAATTAAATGCGATAAAGCCAAATTGAATGGCATACAAAATATTTAATGAGAGAAAAGCCATTGCCGCCAAATGGCTTAATCGCCCATTTGGTTTGGTTGCCTGAATGCTCTCTAAATGCCGTTCAGGTGGCTTCGTCAACATCCGCGCGTCCTTTCTTTGCCATGGCGTGCCAATGTCCGTCGTTCGGAGAAAGCGAATGTCGTCGACGCAATCGTTGCCGACATGCGATTGTCCGCGTTTGGTGAGGAAGACGCGGTTGACGGCGAATTGTTGCGTCGATGCGGCAACGAAAATAATGGGCCGATGGAACAGCGCCAGTGGAACAATTACTTTTCGGAGTCTGTGCCGCCATTCAGCGCGGTCAGTGAAGCCCAACGAAGCAATTAATGCCCCCGGCCTAATGAAGCTTATATTATACCCCCCCCCCTAATGAAGCAATTATATTATTCCCCCCCCCCCCTAATGAAGCAATTATATTATACCCCCCCCCCCTAATGAAGCAATTATATTGTATCCCCCCCCCCTAATGAAGCAATTATATTATACCCCCTCCCCCCTGCCCGGCAGAAGGAACGTCGTGAATGGTTGTGCTGTTTGGACGATGTCTGTGTGGCCTCCGAGTCGCCTTTCAACGCTCGAGGCAACATCGACTTGGCCAAACAGGTGGTTAGCCTTTTTTGGCACAATCCATTTTGTCTGATGTTCAGTTTGGTGCCAAATTCGTCGTTACCCCGCGGGGAGGTGTAAATGATGAAGAAATTTGTATGGCATGCGAGGAAAGGTCAATTATTCTTATTCACACGGCCAATGTACAAACAATGCGATAACAAATCCAAAAAAAAAACAATGACCGCCATTTAATGCTTTCTTTCATTTATTGTACAAAATAATTTATCATTGCCAAATGTGGAATTGTGTATTTAATGCGCAAATATTTATTCCTTTAGAGTCATTGAAAAAGCGAAATTGAAATTAAAGTAAATTAGATTTATTATTTTGCATACATATGTGGCTATTCGAAAAAGCAGACCCCATCCGGTCTTTAGAATACTGTATAAACACCGTATAATCTGACACTGTATTGTATTTGTCGCTTCACATCCACCCGCTTCCGTTGTTCCCCATCGCCCGTTCTTCCAGCAGTGCCTTGGAGTTTGTCTTGTTCAGCTTCGGCCCCGGCGAGGGCATTTCCATTTTGGACACTGTCGACGGCGGCCGTGCCATTGGGTCCAGCAACTCAAATTGGTGGCCATCATTCTTTTGTTGCTCATTTTGGTAGTGAACGCGACGCTGCCGAAGAAAGAAGCGACGCGTCACAAAAACACCGAAAAGCCCGAACACGATCAGCAACAGAACACAGCAGACAAAGCCGACAATGTAAGCTGTGCTTTTGGGACGTTGTCCACCGTTTATTTTGGCGGGCCGAAAAACCCCCGACGGCACAAAAGTGCCGAATGCCTTCCCTCCCCCCTCCCGAAAGGTCGAGAATTGAGGATATCAATCTCGAAACACTCAAATGCCAATCCGACCAAATCCCAAGGAATGCCAACCGATTGAAGTTGAACACATCCCTTCTGGCGGTGATAAATGTGCCGCGTTGAAAATGCGAAGTTGTGAAATGGCCAAAACAACGGGCTGTGCTGAAGAGACAGAGATGAACAGACGAATGCCTCCAGGCAACGAAGACTCATTTAGTCCGGCAATATTGGCACAACGCACAATTTCCTGCAATTCCGTTTAAAAAGTTTATTTTATTCCGTTTAACCGTTTGCTGTCGCGAGTGATTCCTGTGCAGAACTGTCACATTTATTGTGTCATTTTGTCCAAAATTAATGTCCAATAATCGCAAATATTCGCCCGAGGGGAAATTGTCCAGGACAACCGTCCGATTTTCGAACATTGAGTCGTTCATCGAAGAAGAGCAATTCTGAACCAGCGCGACCTCTGCTGAACCTTGTCTGAATTTGATAAATCAGCTGATTGCATTGGCATACGCTGCTCGTTCACCTGACAGCCATGTGGACGGCGTAACGCACCAAATTTGGACAATCGACGGCACAAATGCCGTCGATTGGCAGAATGAGCGGTTGCTGACCCTGCATAAGCAGCCATTCCTCGTTCTGTTCCACCAGTTCGTTGGGCATGCCGTCGTCAGTGAATGCAATCGCCGCGGGTGCTGTGTCCGTTCTTCGCACCGCCACAGTTCCGCGACTACCGTTGACCATCGAGTGCACTTTAAGCAGAAGAACGGATTGATCGGCCGTGTGATTTGATGGAGGGCACTGATCAGCGACTGGCACATCATTGGGGCGGAGAATAACGGACTTGAATTGATCAGAATTGGCAGTCAGGGCCAAAATGCCATCGGTGCGAGGAGACCACCGATCGGAGGAAGCGCTCTGCAGAGAAAAATCGCAGAGTTGAGCCGACAGCTGGCAAAAAAAAATTAAAATCGATTATTGGTGTTTCTGGTAAGTCTCGGGTATTTTTTGGGAGTTTCATGCTTAAATCTCGATAAAATGGGTGGGCCTAGAGCACCCTTATGTATTACCACGATTGCCGAACCCTCCCCGGTGTTAACAGAAACATTCAAAGGCGCTGATTTGTCGGAAGAAATGGCAAAAGTGAACAGTTGACTATCGGAGAAATTTGCACTGTTTTCTACAGGAAATTCGAACGGCACAAAGTGGACGAAGCCGTCATTTTGAGAATGCACAAAAAATAGTTGAAGCAATGCAACGGCGCAAGTGACGAATGGTGGCAAAAGCCGAATTCGCAAAAAGCAAATCATTTCAAAGGATGACAAGTTTTAGAAAGTACACTAATGGGCCCAACCCTTGAGTGGTGGCTGCTGCTCTTCATTCGTATTGGCTTAATGAATATTCATGAAGACCACCTCCCCCCCCCCTTTTTTTCCATTATAACTTTATGCCAATGATGAGTCATCGGCAGCAGAACGCAAACAGTCAATTTGTTAAAAATTGAAAAAATAATTCGATTTTATTTACATACAACAACCAAAATATTAATAATATCACAATCATTAGATGGAAATAAAATGGCAGATTGGTTTTGATATGAGAATGGAACTTAAGTGAATTGAATGTCCATGAATGAATGGCCCTTGCGGAATAAATATAGTAATAAAAATGGGACGGAATGATCAAACGATATATACGAACATTTACGCCAGTAACACTTGCCGCAAATGCAATTCCGGTCAAAGCACAAGCCAAGGAGTGTTCCGAATGTAATTCCCACGTTCTGGAATGCTGTTCAATTTTTGGAGGTCGTCCGTCGGAAGTTTCAGCTGAAGACACTCAAAATTAGAACAAATTCTCTGCGGGTTCGTCGATTTCGGCACAACTCCGACGCCCTGGGAAGTGGCGAACGAAAGAAGAACATTCTAAAAACAAATAATAGATATTCCAGAAAAAAGATGCGGGCATGGTATGATCACAAATTCCAATGTAAACATTTTGCCACTGACAAATGAATTTGACTTTTGTTTAAATCACCTGAGGCGTTGTGTTGTGCTTTTTGACGATTTCAACAACAGTGGGATCATTGAGCAGCTCGGGATTCTGTCGAGCAAAAGCCGCAAATGACTGAACGAATATGCCAGGGATTTAACCAGATTCCGACCATTTGGGTCCGGTTCACGACTTTAAAGAGTAAATTCTGGTTTAATAAAAATTCAGGGATTCTATTAGGGAAAAATAATCTTGAGAGAGATTAAAAAACATGGCCCGGGGCTTTAATATAAGTACAGTATTTAAAAATTTTGGAATTTTTCCTTTTGGCCCTATCCTTGGCAGAATGAAAATAAAAGACAATGAATTCACCTGAAAAAATATGCCACAACTCTCACAGTAATCTCTGATGTCCTTCCTGCGAAAGTGCGGGTGGAATTCCAATTGATTTACCGCCGGCACAATCGAAGCGTACCCATCCATTTCCTTGAGATGGCGCACTTCATAATTGGACACACCAATCGAACGGACTTTGTCCTCTTGCATTAATAATGGTAAATCCACCAAAAAACCAAACTCAAACTTGGCATTTTCTCAAGTGCCTTCCAGCACTCACGCCGACTTGCAAAATTTCCTTCAACATCGGCATTGTTTTGATCCTGTGGTGGTCCAGGTTTAGGATAGTGAATCAGCACCAAATCCAAATAACTGCGAAAATAAATGCAAAATCATCGAAGTGTAACGATGAAATCATATATATGTACCTCGTCTTTAAGCTGGCCAGAGACTCTTCCACAAGTCGAGGCATTTGGACTGAAGCCAACTCGGCCGGTAATGCCCAAAATTTAGTGCATATAAAAATGTCTTCTCGTCGAAGTCCAAATTTTGGTAAAAATTTCTGAAAATGCATTTAAAAAACTGTTATAGGGGAAATGAAAACACAAACTTCGAAGGCATTCCCAAGTTCAGTTTCATTTAAATACAGTTTTGCAGTGTCAAACATACGATAACCACATTGGAGAGCAGCACAAATTGCCGAATCGATGAGTTGTTGGTCTCCAGTCAATTTATATGTTCCAAGTCCGACCAAAGGCATCAAATAACCCGAATTCAATTTTATTAGCGGACCTCCGGAAGAAGTCGCATTTGTAATAGGTTGTACCATTAAGTGTGAATTATGATTTCAATTAATCTCTGAATTGTACATATTTTTTTTATTAAATTTAATTTTAAGCACTCTTAATTCCTATTGTGTTTGGTGATTAAGATTTTTTTTTTGCTGCAATTTTCATGAAATTTAGAAAGGTACACGTCAAGATGATACATCTCTTACAGGTCTGTACTGGTAAATTTCTGCTTTACATGTCTCAATATTAGATTTTTTTACAAACTAAAATGGTTTTTCTTTCGCGAGCATTTAACCGATTCTGATCTCCATAATGCCTCTTCCGAACGCGAGAAATCTTTATTCGAGATCAGCCTTCCAAATTATTTTATTTTTGCCACTAAATCTAAATTAACTTCTTTTTCTCTAAATGCGTTTTTGTTAAGCCTAATTACGTCTTACCTTACCTTTAAGCATATTAACCACCTTTTTAAAATGAAACCCAATTCTAAAAATGCCGATATTGGTGACTTTTATGAGATTTTGGGTGTTCCTCGCAATGCAAGTGAGCAGGACATCAAAAACGCCTACCGGAAATTGGCACTGGCTTATCATCCAGGTCGGAAACTTGACTTAATGTCTCTATTGTTGTTAATATTTTAGACAGAAATCCTGGGAACGAACAAGGTATTTTTTCATATTTATTCAGCTAAACTTGTATTGTAAAATATCTCCGAATTAAAGCGCAGGAACAATTTAAAAAAGTCAGCATTGCCTATTCCGTTCTCTCTGATCCAAACAAAAGGCGCCAATACGATGTGTCCGGTCCATCAATGGCAATGAATGATTTTGAAGGTCTTGACATATCCGAGCTCGGAGGAGTCGGTGAGATCTATTGATGTTCTTCCGTTTTTTATGGCTTTTTTCAGGTCGTTTTTTTGGCGCAATGGTTCGTTTTAGGAATTTCCCGGCTTTATCTGTCGGTTTATATCTGTTTCCTTCTGGTTTCAGTTCACGAAATTGGGAATTCCTATTCCGACTCAAATTGGTCCAAAAGTACTCGCTCAAGCTCGTGATCTCACCCGTGGCAACATTACTAACACACAACAAGCGAAGTGCTTCTTACCGATTCACAATCCCTTTCTGAATTTACGTTTTAAAGACCATTGGAGCCTGGTTCTGTGATAGCTGAATCTGTGAATAATCAGGAGGCTAATTTCTATTCGATTATGATGACCTCTGAGTTCCAACAACATGGAGGTTATTCTTTCATTTTTTCGACCTTGGTAAAGGTAAATATCCATTCAGTGATCATTCGGTGCAAGTCAGAAGCAATGAGCAAATTCAAATTGGTGCTTTTCGACCAGGAAGGTCAATTTTTTTTTGGATTTGTCGAGAAATAGGTTATGTTTTAGGCGCTGTTCGTCAAATTCGTGAGAGTCAAAAGAAAAAGAAGTGTACGTCTGCAGAACTTTTCTTTGTGCCATTCCAGCGAATAAATTTATCCGAATTCATCCCAATTCGGTAACACTCGATTGATTTTGATTGGAACAATCAAAAAAAAATTCAGGTTTTACATGGAAGATAAAGACACTCCGCTGCCGTTTCACTATTTGGACACTTTGGAGACACATGGTAAGTATTTAAATCATTCCATCAATCCTATCATTTGTTTTTGTTATCCAAAAATTAGCGAAGCTCCACCATTCAGGTGCTAATGTGATGGAACTTCGACCGGCAAAACATATTCTTTGTGTTTATGGTGACAATTTCTTGCGAGCGGTAATTTTACAATATTTTTGTTTCTGACCATTCATTCCTTCAGGTCAGTTACGAAATCACTTTTCTCCCGTTGAATTCTTACGCCAGTGCGGCCGTGGAGAAAATCAATGTGCTGGAGCCCATTTTGGCAGAGAAAAAATCGGAGATGCAAACATTTCAGAAGGAATACATGGAACTGAAGAAGAAGTATGTGTGTTTATGCTCTCATTTTTACGCGGAAATGTTAAAATATCGCGCATTTTGTTCAAATTATTGTCCTTTCCTTCAGGTGGGAGGCAGCGAAAGAAAGGCTGAAGAAGGAAGAGGAGGAAATCAGCAGTTGTCTGAAGAGGAGGGAGAAGGCCTACGACGAGTGAGTTAGCCAACTCCTTTTTCGAAAAGGGCAACAATATTCTGCCTGTCACGTCAGAACCCTTTATCGTATTTTCACGTGCTAACGTTCCATTAGACCGTGCCCCAAACCCTGGACAGGAACCTGTATATGTACGGCTAAACCCTTTACGATGCTTTTGACCCCGGAAAGGCCTGCCCCACCTATCATTTTAACACGCTAGTTTCACGATCTTTAAGGTTATACGACGCCTGTTCAAAGCCATATCAAAACCAAGCTCTAGCCAACCGAACCAGCAGTGGTTTCTTCTCATCAATTTTTGGATGATATATAGAAGTTTCGAAGATTGTGTTCCCATAATAGTCATATTCCTGTGTAAATGTCTATAAGCGGTGTAAATTTTTATGGTTCTCTAACAAATAAAGAGACTTATTATACATTTATTCATGCACACAATACGTTACACTGACTCCATCACAGTACAGAACATTCTTTAACGTTTTCGAATTGGAAACAGGGTGATTACGAACGGATGTTTTTTCTCTTTCAGAAGGTTTCTAGAAACCCCATTTAATCTGGGACTTGTAACAGATAATTCATTTTTGAGCCATAGAATAGCCTGTTTCGATTTGACAATAAAATACAAGTGATATATCAGTTTGGGCTTGCACCCATATATTGGTTAGAATTTTGTAGAAATGAGTCAGACCTCTTAGAGTCACTCCCACCCACCATAATTAGTCAAAAGAAATCAACAAGTCCTCTTGCACTCCAGTCACTTGTTTTGTTTGCTCATCCATCACAATAGGCGAAGTCGGGTGCTGTTGCTGTTCGAGAAACGCCACATTTGGCGGCATAGGCAAAGCCGTTGGAATGTATTGCTGCTGCACGTACGCCTGCGCTACATATTGTTGCTGCTGGCCAATGTGTGTTGGCGGGAATGTGGAGACATTGTGTGACACTGAGTTCGGTATTTGCTGGTAAAGCGTCGGTTGATGAGGTGACGGTGGCAAATGCGGAGCCAATTGATGATGAGTTGGATATGGTTGCATTTGCTGTTGTTGTTGCGGGTACTGCTGATGACTCGTCATCATCCGCTGTTGCATAATATGACGTTCATTACTTTGGAAACGCTGAATTGCCATCTGACGCTCATTCAGCAACATTTCCTAAATTAGTGAATTTTTTGAGTGTTGCAACTTTTGTCTATGCATTTTCCCGGTCACTCTACTCTCAAGGCAACTGACGTGTTTCATGTGGCGCATGTGGTCCATCTTCTGTCTCAGCTGACTCTGTCGCTTGTCCTGCTCTGCCTTTACCATTTCCTGACGCTGGCGCTCGTTGTCTTCGCGCAGAGCGTTCACTGCTTGTCTGGCCACTCCAATGTGTGTCAAATGGTCCTGCAGTCGCTCATAGTGCTCTTCAATAAATAAAAACAAGGTAAATGGTTGTATTCCGATTCGTCGTCACAACCTCGTTGTCCTTCAAGGCCAGTCATCCGCTCCAATACCTTAGCATGGGCATCAGTCAATTGGGAGAACAATGAGTGAATTGCGGAGTCGTTGACAATTGAGCGGCCGCGCAATTGGTTACTTCTCATCCGAGTGCTAAGAGTGTCGACCTAATCGATTGTGCAAAATTAGGTAACCCGTCTAACAAGCCTTTAGGGCAGACCTTTTCCTTCAGATTTCGACAGAATTCGGAGGTCTCGGCTACTTCCTCTTCGGTATTTGGATCATCTCCAGTCTTTTGTGGCAGCATAATTTCAGAAAGGTCCATCTTCGTGTACAGCGCAGAAAATTCATCGCCACCAGAAAATTGCTGCTGTTTGTTGTCCAACGGAGTGCCAATAACGGACGAATCGAGTTGATTGTGAGAGGTTCCGTACAGCGATGATGGCACATTGTTGCTTTGGCCAACGGCAATTCCGCCTTTACCAACTCCGTTCATTTGGGGCTGCTGACTGACACTCGAGGACACCGAAATGGAAACCTCACTGGGCGGTGGGGCAGTAGCTCTGGCTTGTGCATCCTCAAAAAAACTATTGTTCTAGTTTCTTTGTAAATTATTGAGAATTAACCTCCGTTTCGCGTCGCTTACGCTCCCAATAATCGCGATCGAGATATTTTGCAAGCATTGAGTCAAATGGTTGGTCCGCACAATCATCGCCCATGCCCGAAAGTGAATACTCTTCACGAACATTACTTTTTGGCGGATCATCCTCAATTTGCTGACGACTTGTCTTCATTTCTCCCAAAGTTGGTTCAAGTGTCGCCCCAGTGTGCTGAGAATAGAGACCGCTCCATTTGTCACGTTCCTTTGCCTCCGCTTCACTTTGACTAATTGCCAATGCCAACTGTAGTTCTTCCTGCTCTTTTTCTTCGGCTTCTTTGCGCGCTTTCTCTCGAGTTTCCTCATCAGTTTTGGCACCGCCTGAGTCGCCATTTGTTTTTGCCAATTTTGAAGATGGTTGTTCGCTACGTTTATCAAAGCATGCCTCACACACGCGAACCTAAAATATTTTAGATAAGTCAAACAATCAAAATGATGCTGACCTTCTTCTCAATCCCGAACTGCGGCAGTAGCATTTGCTTGTTGGAGCATTTATCACAGAAAATTTGACCACATGCTCTGCAGTGATGTTTACGTGTGAACATTCCAAACTCCACTCGGCATCTAAATGTGTAATTAGGCTAATTTTATTGAAAAAAATCTTATTTTTGACTCACCGATAACAATTGTCTCCCTCAGCCCAATCGGGCGCAGAATCAGCCAGAAACATTGCCTTTGCCTCGTCAATAGGCGGAAACTCAAAGCCGTTCATTTTCAACAGACTATGTGTATCTTCTACGATTTTGAATTCCGGAATTTCCTTAAACGCGGAGGTCCAACACTGAATAAGCTCCAACAGCTTTTCTCTGATCTTTTCAGGCGGATCCGAAATGACCATGCTTTTCAGGTCGTCCATGAATTCTTTTGTTGCCACTTCACGGACGAACTATATGTAGGAATAAAGATTTTAAAATGCTTTTATAATCCTCCGCTCAAAACCTTTTTCCCACAGTTTTTCACACACGCTTCCAAGATTAGCAGAGCGTGGTGAGAAATGTGCGGGTTTGAGTTGTGATACCGCTTTTGAATGCCTTTCAGTGCTTCTTTCACGCTAAATTTATGTTTTTTACTGGCGCATCACTTGCCAACACACTCACGGAACTTCGCCGCCTCTTATCATGTCCACACATTCGAGAATGACTTCCCAGTTCGGCTCGATCAGTGTCTGATCAGTCGCCACCTCTAAAGCATTGCATGAAATATGTGAAAATGATCGGATACTTACCTAAGGATTTTTGGAATTTGTATGACATTAATGCGAATAATATGCTGGAAAATAATCTGGGATAAAACACATGTATTAAACGAAAGAAATCAGATCAATTAAAAGAAAAAGTCTTATCTCTGCCGATCGATTGTTTCTTATCATTTATACATCCGCAGAGCAACACAGTCATAATCCTTTATTTTTCTTTTTTGTAACGAAGGATTAAAAAAATATGCATGTGGATAATGTGCAGTTGTTTTAAATTTTGCTTATAATTGATTACTACATACGAAAGAAACATTTCTTGCCCAAACGGAGTCGTAAAATACTTAAAATGTATACATTGGGTCCCTAAATATCCCACTTATGGTATTCATCTTGTCGCTATATTCAAGAAAGTGTTTGAAATATGTATGTAGTTAACAAATTTGGCGCAGTAACAGCAAGACAAACATAAAGGAGAACAACCAGCTAAAAAATATTTTTGCTTTGTTATGCCTTTTTAGTTGCTTTTTATAAGCGCCGGTTTAATTTATTTTTTTGATTTCCGACTTACAAGGCTGGCTTTCGGAGTTAGTCGGAATGAAGCAAATAATATTATTAGTGTTGAGAGAAATAACAAGCGCTATGCTGGAAATTTATTCAATCAAAGCAAAACGAAATGCATTTTTATATTGACGGTAAGATGTTGTCTCTCTTATTCCATCCAGCTCTTCACAAGAACACCACTGATAATCCACCACGGTATCTGAGCTCATGTCAACCATAGGCATAAGATTTGATATTTTCCGATGAATTTGGACAGGAAAAAAGAAAATCTAAAATGTCGAATTATCCTGTAATAGGGGGGGGGGGGGCTAAAAAAAGTCGATCTTTAAGGGGTACTTTTTCCACAAGGATCTTCCGGGGACGACAGAAAAATAGGGGTTTGCCGGTGCTGAAAGGACCGCCGGGATAATTTTGGGAATTGGAAATTTGTTAAGAAAAAGGAGAACCACTCATTCATTCTAAAGGTGGAGGTCAGATTCATACCAACGATTTTTTATGGCAATGATAGGTATAAACTTACCACCGAACCATCAAATTCCAAACGCTGTTTCATTGCCCTTGAATACTCTTGAACAAAATGCGAAAAAGGCGCATTTCCAAGAACTTGGAATCCAATCGGCATTTGATCCAAAGTTGGAAACATTTCGAGAATGCATTTTTCCGCAGTCTGAAAAAAGATTTTTAAATAAATAACATTTAAATTAAAGTACAATATTTCATGCGTTCTAGGTAATAGTGAAAAAACAAATTAAAAATGTCATTCTTTGATTTTTTATCTAATTAGATTGGAAAAAAAGGAAACTAATTTTGTTCGGAATTCGTCGGAAAAGCTAGGTTTATAATTAGATCTCGAAAACAACTAGAAATATTTTTCATGCTAAAATTAATAGCTTTATAATTGAAAAAAGATTTAAATGTGGGGGACAAATTCTAATTTAATTCACGGAAATTTTGTTCTTTTAGTTGAATGCTTAAGTACCTGTCGCAATGAGTCATCTCCAGACCTTAATAATTGAGGCAAAATCCATGGCGATACATAATCAGAATTAGGAGCGTCATGAAATCGCTGCTTCACAAGTAAAGCCAACTTTCTTTGACGCATTCTTCCGAAGGCCTTTGGGTTTTCATCGTCCTCAGTTGTTGTTTCTGGCAAATCCAGCTTGTACTTTTCGGTTAGCTCTTCACATTTCTCAAGCCAGTCATCTTTAAGTTGAATTGAAGACACATTAATTTCTTCGTCGAGTGCACTGAGATCTCTTCCTTCGATTTCAAGCTGTTTCCGCTTCTCTAACAATCTTAATAAAAAAAGAAGTAGGTAAATAAGGGATAAACATACTTAGCATCCTTTTCCAACTGAAGTTCGAAGTCACATTTGTAAGATGAATTATTATCTGCCAACTCAGATATCCTAGAGAATTTTTGTTCGACCTTCGTCATTGGTGGAGCAATGATCGGAGGACGATAAATGAGCAATGCGACTTCGACACGCCATTTTGTAGGGTCCAATCTGGTGTTTGTTGAAAAGAAAAGCCGAGTTGAGTTACGAAGCCAACCAGATAATAATAACTCCTTCGCAAACATCTACTTAAAAAATAAACCAAAAAATCGGTCAAGCTCTATTGCAGCATCTTCTCTGCATTTTTGCAAACTTTTTTAGATTGTCTGGCATACAGTTTGCCAATAGATATTCAAAATATAAAGAAAGAGCTAGCTACCGGTAAAAATTTTTTATGTCAGGTTTGGTCATATCTTTTGAAGTTTTAATACGTTAATTAAATGCTAAGCTTATTGTCTCTGAGATAAACGCTTAATAACACCTTGTCTTATTATCCTTTTTATAAACCGAAGTTTGATTTTAAGACCTTTTTTTAGCAGGAATTGAAATTTTATCATAATACTATAAAATGCCAATCAAAGCATCCGGAGAAACGGTAAAATCTATTTCTATATTGGTAAAACGTTAACAATTTAGTTGCAAAAGTACATTGTCGTCGGACGTAAACTTCCGACAGAAAGCGACCAAAACCCCACACTTCACGAGATGGTTATTTTCGCTAGCAACCATGTTGTGGCCAAATCGCGTTTCTGGTACTTCACGAGCATGTTGCGTCGTGTTAAAAAAACGCATGGGGAGATCGTCTCATGCCAAGAGGTATTGGAAGGTTCCCTTTAACTTTCTCAGGAAACAAACCTATCGAAAAACTGATACTTGGGTGGTCCTTTAATGTTATTTTTCCTGTTAATCGAAATAACTTAAAATATTGTTCCATGGATAATTGTAAGTCTTTGCGTCATATATCATTAAAAATTATATACATATATAAAGCTGGATTTAATTTATTATAAAATAAGGTGTTCGAGAAAAAGCCTGGGACGGTGAAGAATTTCGGCATTTGGCTCCGTTACGACTCCCGCACTGGGCACCACAATATGTACCGCGAGTATCGTGATGTAACCGAGGCCGGTGCCGTGACCCAATGCTACCGCGACATGGGTGCTCGTCATCGCGCGCAAGCTGACCGTATTCAGATCATCAAAGTGCAAACTATCAAAGTGGTGGACTGCAAGCGCGCCGGCGTGAAGCAATTCCAGAATTCCAAGATCAAATTTCCGCTGCCTCACCGTGTGAATTCCAAGCGACGCAATGTTTGTTATCAAATTTTGTTGCTTATTTATAAAGGATATGAAAATTTTAAGATGAACCCCTTCACTACGCAGCGCCCGAGAACTCATTTTGCATAGAGAAAGAAGAGATAAAATGCTGCATTCCCATTTGTTGATAAAATGTTGTTCTTGTTACTATCGAGAGTTGAAACATTATATTCGGTTTAGATTTACGAAACTTAACATATTTGTTCTATTCCCTTAACTTTCAAATAAAATTTCTGAAATACAGGGTAATCGCATCGCTCAACTTCAAAGAATCAAAATGCCAGAAGCAATTCCGGAAGGCGATTACGAGAAAGGGAAGAAGATATTCAAGCAGCGCTGTTCGCAATGTCACGTAAGTATGGTGTAAATGGCTGGTGGTTGGGGTTATTTTGGTTTTTCTTTAAACTATGCTCGTGTAAACCGTTTGTATTAGGTGGTTGACTCGAAAGCCACGAAGACTGGGCCTACTCTCAACGGCATATGGGGACGGAAGAGTGGCTCTGTGCCCGGATTCGATTATTCGGCTGCTAACAAAAGCAAGGTCAGATGGTTGTATATACAAGGAGTCTGGACAAATTTGTTAGCTTTGCTATATAAAATAGTGTTTGTTTAGGGCGTTATTTGGAACAAAGAGACGCTGTTCGAATATTTGCTCAACCCGAAGAAGTACATCCCGGGGACGAAGATGGTCTTTGCTGGGCTGAAGAAGGTGGATGAGCGTGCTGATCTGATCAAATACATCGAAGTGGAGAGTCAAAAGCCGCCGTCATAAATCGGTTGTTTGCAGATGATACAACCCCCACAGAGTTTATAGGATAATGTTGGCCCATAATATAGAAATGATATATTTCGATTGTTTTATGTTGTTTGTCGTAACATTTATGACCGGTTAGACTCAATGAATCTGTTGATCGCGTTTCTCTTTGCTTCATTCAATAGCAAATATTAAGGCAAGTCTAACATTTAAGAATGAATGCTCATTGAATGAGAACTTTCATTCCTTCGAATCTTCAGAATTGCAGGCGATTTTTTTTGCACCAACACTTCTCAAATTTCTCATCAATTTTTTCAGCAAAAAATGAACGATAGGCGAAGAGATTTTGGCACCCTCTGTTTGTGCTTTTGATGACTGATGATGAGTGGGTGGGAGGTCTTTGGCACAGTGCAAACACTCGACGACACTAAATGGGATTGGGGGCGGGTGGGTGTCATCCATAGGATTGTTTTTGCCATTCCAAGTGGTCTCCCCGCAATTCCCTGCCGGTTAATTGCATTTCCCGTCCTCAATTTCATCGCCTTCCTTTTCCCCTCAGGCAATGTATTCGCGGTATTAAAAGAATTCCGATCACACAAAATATTGGTGCCATAAATTGCTTTTGCCTTGCCCTTATTAAAATTGTTTCTCTGTTTATTGGCTTGTTCCACTTCCCCCCCCCCCTCCCCCTTTTTCAGTGTCAATAAATTAATTAAAATTGTTTGACAAATTATTCATCGCCGCACATTTGTCATGGGTTGTCGGAAAAACGAATGTACATACACATGCTATATTATGAATACAAAAATAACAAGTGCCGATTAACCATTTAGTTGGAGGTTTTGGATTTGCATAATTGTAACCAGCATCTGTCCTTCCATTCGAGAATATTGGCTTATCTTCATCCTTTTTATAGGGGTGGGAGAAGGGAATTGCTGGCGGGGACTCTTTCCCCTTCCCCGCCGCCCTTTCATTTACACGCAATTCGTTACCACACAAACCAAAGAAATGAACGAATTCAATAAATACAAACAAACAGTCTGCTGCTGAACGGTCGTCCCCTCGACTTGCATTTTCCGTAAGAATCCATTTTCAGCAAATTAACCACATCCATCATTTCCCTCCCCATTCCCCCGCCCTCTCCCCTTTTCCCCTCCCCGCCCTCCCCCGTCCCCCTTCTCTCCCCTGTCCCCCCTCTCTCCCTTGCCCCCCTTTCACTCCCTCTCCGACCTGCCTTCTTTAACACACGGCTCAAGTGGGCCAGCCAAAAGTACACTGCTGGCAGCAGTTTGGCTGTCGGTGCCATTCTTCTCCCTCTAGCAAAATCCATTTTCCGCATTGAGCGGGGGGAAGGGAGGAGGGGGGGTGCAATGTGACAAAGGAAAGAGTGGCAAAGGGGCGGAGGAAAGGCGCTTTTCCTTTTCCCCTCTCTCTCTCTCTCTGTAACTTTGACTTCCTTCCCCCTTTTTGTAAGTCGTCGTTCGTTCGACTTGTCGATGGTGGCATTGTTTCAACAGAAATTACCTATGTGTCAATAGAAGCGTCCAAAGTTCGGCGATGAATATGCGACAAAGGGCACAAAAAAACATTCTAAAAAAGTGATAAAAATGACCCCCCCGCCCATCCAATATGCTAATAAAAGAGCGGAAAGAGAATGAAACGCTCACTTACTGATAGCTAATAGAAGGCGAATGGATCTTCGCGACTTTAAAATTGAGGGGCATTGTATGAATCTGAACGCAAATTAGGCTCATTCCTCGCCGGACTTTTGCCCTCTCCGCCGGCGGCGGATGAGTGAGTGAATTGGTCCCTTTGGGCGTTCCTTCCCTCCCACGCCATTCTCTCTCTCTCTCTCTCTCTCTCTCTCTCTCTCTCTCTCTCTCTCTCTCTCTCTCTTTTGGTTTTTGTTCCCAGGGAATTCAAATGGAGAATTTGTGCAAATTAAAAGCATTTTCATCCTATCCAATAAAAATATTTTTAAACATAACAGAGCGTGAAATTGGCCACTGCTTCCACTCCTTTGACCTTACTGAATTTCTTGAATGAAAGAGGGACAATGATCATTCTAACAGCGAACGAAAATCTATTGGAACGATTGGTTGGTGTAGTCAAACATTTGTCTATATTTTTGGACTTGCGCTTTTCGTCCCATTGAAAGGCCCTTTTGGTACAAAACAATCCCCGCGGCGATGACAATGCTAACCCACCGCCGGTAAGTGCGCAAATATTGTTGATCGCGTCAGCATCCAATGGAACTGAATCGGCCGGGTTGCCCGCTCATTTGGTGGTCAACTCCGAGGCACGCAGTTCGTCGCCTCGTAATTGGGTGTTACTAATGGCCAAGAAGGGTTTCGGCGAACATTTGAACACTTTGCAAACGCTGGCCGACCTCTACCGCTTGTCGATGTCCATTGCAAATCAAATGCGAATACTGATCATTAAAAAG
Organism: Heterodera carotae; assembly: GCA_024500135.1. NCBI lineage: Eukaryota > Metazoa > Nematoda > Chromadorea > Rhabditida > Heteroderidae > Heterodera > Heterodera carotae. Next base: position 19,871 of record JAKKIK010000331.1, read on the forward strand.
GATCGCTCGGACGACGACGAACAATGCCTCCAGGAACACATTGACGCAGTGCGAATGGAATGGGTCGCCAATTGGAGTGCCAATGTCGACAAATTTAGGTGCCTTTTATGGGTCCCCTTCATCCCACATTTAACATTCTAATATTTAACAGAAAGTTTGGTGAAAGTGATGCACAAAAAGAGCATTTAATGTGTGCCACAAATTGGAGTTGTCCGGCGGTACCGAATTGTGCCTTGTCCTATTTTGATGATCCAAATTTGTTGGTACGTTTTAGTGGCCCAAAATTCGTCGTACATTTATCTTTAAGAAATAATTATATAAAGGATTTAGACTGCATTTTGATGTTTTCCACTTTTTAGGATGCCATTTGTTCCTTTTTCGGCCTTGGTCCCGGTGGCTTTCAAATTGTTTCTCAATCGGAGGAGGACACTGACAACATTGAACAGAACCCAGAAAACAGACGGCATCTGTTCACGAAGCCCCCCGTAAAATTCGGCTTTTCATCTTTAGAGAGAGCCGTAAATGTGACTTTTGAATTTAGGCACTGCATTGGACAAATTACCCGAGGGATTCCGAAGTGCAAGTGGCATTCAAATTTACATTCCCTGCGGGGACAATTACGGAATGGTGAGAATGCATTCCAATTCGAAATAAAAAGAACATTTTAATCAATTGTTTGTCTCCAAAGGGTATTTCGGGAATGGACCAAAGTGGGCAAACAGTCACTTTGTTGGGACTACGTGTACGAATGGACCAACGGTGTGCTTCTTCGAGCGGAGGAATTGGTCCGTGGATATTCATCCGATCATTTATTTATTGGATTAAAAGTGATCAACTCTAAATAAACAGGTAAAAGTGACGATAACCCGCTGTTCGACCAACACAAATGTGGTGGAAATTGCCGGACGAATTGACACGGATGAGGCGGAGGAGGAAATGCAAATGGAGCAAATCGGAGAAAACGAGGACGGCACCACCGACGACGGCACAGCGAATTTGTCGCCGACATATCCATTGCAACGAATTTGGCCCTATTTGGCCCGTGTGTTTCAAGCAATTTTGGTGGACTTGGAGAGACGGCGAACGCTCCCTTTTACGGTGGGCATCACTTTTGACAGAGATGACCACTTTAAATATTTGAATTCAATTATTTATTAGCTAAATATGGTCTTCATCGGAGACATCTTTTTCAATGGACCAGAAGATGCGCCAAGAATTTCGGCACGTTCATTGGATGCAATCCAAACATTAAGCTCAATCCAAAGAGTTGGAGGTGTTCGATTCCGTGCTGATCAACGACATATTTATTCTCTTAACCTTTCTCAGTGCTTTCCGGGTAAATTCGGTCTCAGAATATTTCAACAAATAAATTGCCATTTCAGATTTTTGTCCGACCAAATTGTCAGACTTTTCCGCCGATCAATTGGAACTGCCAACGCCAAAGAAGTCGTCCCTGTCGGCGGCCCTGTCAAGCAGTACTTCGTCCCCGTCGGCTGATGGGGCCACAACCGGCACATCGTTGCTCGGCAGTGCGCTTCCGTCCGAATGCCAAACGCCAACGCTTTTCCACCGCACTGAACGCTCGCCGTCATGTACACCTGAAATTGCGTTGAGCGGAATAGGAATGGGAAGAGAGGACGGCACCAATAATGCCAACAGCAGAATGCCATTATCCCCGTCCAACTCATTGCTCGTCGAACGCCAAATGCTAAAGTAAGCAAAAAAAAATGGATTAAAATTTGATTAAACTTTTTTAACATTTGAAGACACCGAAGCCGACGCGTTTCCTTTGGAGTAATACACGCAATTCCATCGCTTGACACTGGGGGAGAACGGATGGGACAAATTAGCCCCGCAGGGGACGCATGTTCATCACTGATCAGACCGTCCAATCGATGCACAGTCCCACCCTCGCCAATGATCAACGACAATAGCAAAAGTGAGCAAAAAGGCCAAATGGAGGAGGCCAAAGACACTGAACGGCGGCACACGACAGAAATGGTGGAGAATGTTGTTGATGAGATGTTGCAGAAGGCGATCAACGAAGTGCTGGTCATCGACTAAGCCAAACGGCGGCGAATGAAAAGAATGCGCGAGTTTGCTCGTGATTCCTGCCTGAGAAACCTATTTATATGCACAGACTTTTTCTCGATCTATTAGTCATTTATGCAAATAGAATAAAATTTCAACACCTAGAAAAAACAATTCATCAAAATGCCAAAATGTGTTTCTAACGAGAATGTCAATTTTTTACAAAAAAGCGAACTTTAAAAATACTAAGGCTTAGAAACTCCAAACATTGTCGAATTTGCAGAAAAATATGTGCATTTTCTTAAGATTGACATTTCTTTAAATAAAAGTTACAATAAGCACTTTCATCAATGGGCAGTCAATAAATGTATTGTGTAAACAATCATTTTCCGGAAAAGAAGATATAAATTAATGGCAAAGTAATAGCCAATGTGGTATAAAACCCGACGACGGCGACCAGTGTTTGCAGTTTCAATTTCGATTCGATGTTCTGTTCGGTTTGGTGCAGCATCGCCTCCATGTCGTCCCCAATGTACGCAATGGCACGTCCGTCCTCGACATTGGCCAGAGACTTTTGGAGAAGGGTCAGCCGCTTCAATTCGTTCATCGTTTCCAACAGATGGCCATTCTTTAATTTATAAAAGTTTACACCTTTATTAGGCAAAGAAATAACAAGTATTTGCCAGTTGGAAAAGGCATTTCTCCGTCCATTTTTGTTCGTTTTTAACCACTTTAACCATTTGTTGGCCTCCCCCTCTTCTGCCACCTGTTCCTTTAAGCTGCCTATGGCTTTTCTCATGTCTGCTTCTTCGGCTCCCTGCACAATTTCCTTTTGCGTACTCAAATCGCTCAATTTGGGCGAGTCCAATCTCAGCGAGTCCTTCAAACCGTCCAGGAATTCAGCAACCTTCAAAATCTAAACAAATGTTAAGGGCTGAGGTAGACCATTATTTGCCAACGTTTTGCTGTCCTTCGCGCGCAATTTGTCCCATTTCTTTGAGCAATGGCTGTATTTGTTGTCCGGTCGGAATCATTTCTCGAATGTGTCGCATCCGAAGCTCATTGGCAATTGTGGTGCCAAAAATTCCGAGTAATGCACCCAGCAAAGATCCGCTCAATGACCAATACTTTGTCCGTTCCTCGCGTTCCCTTTCCCGTTCATGGCTAACCCGAACCTTAACAATTTAATCAGTAAAAAAGCGAAGAAATATTGCGAACTTTATTGGACAGAATGTTAAAGGCATCGCGCTCTTTGGCCTCCAACTGTTCAAACGAAGAAAGCAAATCCCTCTCCCCTTTAATTGCAGCGTGTTCTTCTGTCAGCAGATAGAGATACCTAACCGAGTCAAAAATTTAGCTGCAAGGCTGACCAAAAAAAAAGAATTTAAATTAAAGTAATTGCAAGAAAGATGAAAAGAGTTGACTAAAAAGGAGCAGGAATTGGTCCCTGTTTCTGGGAGTCGCCTTTTATTTTAACGGAACGGACAAGGCTCGGCAGTGCCAGCGGAGTGTTGAGACCCCCGTGGGATGCCCTCCAGTAAGAAAATGCCACTTTAGACAGACATTGACAATGAATAGGCGCGATTCACCTGTCCTCGCCTCGCTGTGTTCTGTCCAACTCACTGTGAATGTCCTTTAGCCGATTTTGCAGCGATTTTATTTCGGCCTGTTTATCTCTTCTCGCCTGTTGTGCCAAGTACAGATTATGTTCACACTAAATTAAATGAAGTAAAAAGAGTATAATAACCTAACGATGTTATAGTACCAAATTCATTTTATCCAGAAAAATTAAAAGATTTCAAAGACTTTGCCTGATTGACTTCATCACGGGCTTTGTGCACTTCTGTCAAACCAATGCATTCTTCATAATATTGCATTGCTGAATTAAACACTTTTTTGAATGGGTTTTGGCCAATTAGTTCTGATGAAGATGATGGCTGTGCTTGTAAACCACTGTTTTTGGCGATTTTTGTGAGCAAATTAATATTCCTAATTCGCAATAAACCACGCATCCTTGACGAGATAAACAGATTTTTGAAGGCAATAAAAAAGTCTAAAATTAAGCATTAAACACTGCCAATTAATGAAAAAAATACTAGTTTTTCCGGACATAATGTGGGTAGTCTTTCTTAACTTTTTGGGCGGCAGTAGCATTCGTTTCTCCTTAAATTTTTAATTCAGTTGTCGCTCGTTTGTTTTTTATGTTTGATCGCGAAATTTGCTTTGGCGGAATGCTATTTTAGATTAAAATTAAATTTAAAACACTACTTAATAGATCAGTGCGTACAGCAGAGGAAAGTGGCAGTTTTTTAATGCGAATTAAAATGCATGCGAATAAAATGTTATGAATGTGTAATTTAGGTCTATTATTACCAAGGCAAAGTGCTTTCTGACTTTGCATTTGTTTGTTGTTGGAATGGCGACCGAGTCGCGTTACGTTAACATTGAGCCGCACTTTGACGTGCAGGATGGTCAGCTTCACAGTGATTTGATTTCGGATTGGGTTTCTGTTATGTTGAGCGAGAACAGAAAGCGTGTGGGAAGTTTGGAGAACAACCGTTTCCGAATGTTCATCAATCAGGAGACAGTACAATACATTTTCACAATTTGCCTCCGGCTCAGATTACCGCAGGATGTTAAATACATTGCATTGGCTCTGTTCAATAGGTGCGATTTTGCGAGTACATAATTTATCAACATTTGCGTTCAGTTATTGCCCTTTTTCAGATTTATGTGTGCTCATATCAAAAGTTTATATGAGATGGTGATGCTTAGGCCTGGCAAGAAAAGTGAAGTGCAAAGAAAGCGCGACTGGGAAAAAGTGTTCACCACCGTGTCACGACAAATCGCACTCCGAACTGTTTCATGCATTCAAATCGCCTCCAAAATGCGCTCGCACATATTTGTACACAGATGGGTTGGCATGGTTTTTCTTTTTTAGCTTCCATTGTTTTAAGTCGTTGAATGTGCCGAAGGCCCGTTCGTGCCTTCAATCGCTCGGCTACGCGTACACTGACGACGCGATTCGCAAGTCGGAGATTCGTGTCCTAATAGCCGTTGGATTTTGCATCAGTTCGACACATACACCCGTCGTTTACGTGGAAAGCCTTCTCCATTTGATATGTAAATTTTAATTTTCCACTCATTCTCTTTGGGTATTTTTGCGTTCGACGCTTCCTTTTGTCGTGCACAGATCGAGCGAATCCCCACCTGAAGATGAACATCGACGCCCTCTGGGAATATTCATTGTTGTTCCTCGACTGCGTCTTTCTCCGAATGGACGATTTTTACCGCCGCATTTTGCACTTGGCACACGGAGACCGTGCAGAATTTGCCGTTCGGTCGGTCCTTAATTGCAAAATTTTTCTACAAAAAAAAATACTCGTTAATTAAGGGAACGCATTTTGCAAATTGAGGCCGACTACGCGTTGCTCGCCTCCGGTGTCATTAGTGTTGCCTGCGCTTGTGTCCATGGCGCTGATTTCATCAACAGCGTAACGCTCACTCTCCAACGGTTGTTGGGTTGGCGAACGAATTCGGCATTTTGTTTACGTTAACGAATAATTTATTTTCCCAGAATTACCGGAATTCCAATGGAACACATTGTCAATGTGTACACAGGCATCTTTCAAACCGTTTACGACCATTTAGTCGGCGTGAGCATTTTTTGTTGACTGATTTTAATTTCATACTTTTAAGAGCAAAATTACTTTCAGAATCCGTTGGCAGTTTCCCATCCATCCTCATCTTTGCTTCAAAATAACTGCAAATTGGCCCATAAATGGATAAGCTAATTTTTTCTGTCTTTAACTTAATCTGTAATGCATTCTTGTTTATATTATTTGTCTTTTTTTTGTTATAATTATTCTCATTTTATTTAATCTATTCTCTCTAATTCATTTCCCATCTCTCAATAAATTTGTCTTTGCTTATAGTGCCATATAAAATAACTCTTTTGCTATTTTGTTTGCTCATTTCGATAGAGTTTGGCTTTTTGTTATAGGGTTTAATAAGTGATTTCCGGCACCGATCCAAACATTTCACCTAAACCCCAAAAATTCCACTGGACAAAATGAATCCAACCACTCCACGATTTTGCGGGTAACAGCTGCAAACGGATGATCTAAACGAGGGACGGGGGGGGGACCAAATCATTCCGTCAACGCCGCCGGAAACATCGGAAGGGAGGAGCCGGGGCGGGCGGCGGGGCGTTGTTTTGCTGTTGGTCTGTTTTTCTCCCCTCGGGCGTTGGTCTCATTTCCCTCTTTCTTTTTCGTCTCCAAATTGTCATTTTGGCCACCCATTCATTGTCCAGCAGCAGTGGTTCTTGCTTCTTCACCCAGCATTTCTCTGCTTTTGTCATTTAAACAACACTTCTTCACATCTGCTGCTCATTGAACATCGCCTGAGGGCAAAAAGACGCTTTTTGGGGGAGTGACAATTCGAAGGATTTGTCACCCCTTAGGGCAAACATGGAGGGATTTATGGTTTTTTTCCTTTCCGCCACAGTCGTAACGTTCCGATTCGTTTGTGGTCAAAAATCTACTAATAATTGGGATTTGACAAATGAGTTAATCCATCAAATCATGACTTCTTTTTTTATTTAACATTTTCCGAAGTAATAATGACTGATCCTCTCCTTATCCCCTCCCTCTGCTGGTCGGCGATATGTCATCGCTTTGCCAGCTCTGCACCTGGCTGACCCTCCCCCCTCTCCCAACAACCAATGGATGGTTGGTTATCTTCGTCCATTATCCGGCGGCCAATATATCCCTCCTAATTTTGGTTCATCGCCCAAGGGAAAGATTTTTGGATAGATCACTGACTATGAAATAGATTCAATGCCTCCCAATTTATTTCTTATTGAATTTTTTTTATTTTTTCAATTCTTAAATAAACGATATTTGCAAAAATCAGCAGCAGAAAGCGAATCGAATGATTGGTGGGACGGTGGAAGAGGAAGAATTGGTGGAGGATGAGGAAGAATACACTTATGAGGAGGTGGATGAAGACGAAGATGAGGAGGAAGAGGAGCAAATGGAGACGGACGAGAAGCGGCCAAGCACAAATGCGTCGGAGAGTGGTGGCACAAACGGAGACAGTGCCCGGGGGGACAAGGATCGGTGCCCCAATTTGGCGGACGAATGCCGCAGGCAATTTTAGAATAGGCACAGAAAAGCGCCATTTTGAAAAGTTAAAAACAAAAACTGAATCCACCGCTGCAATTAAATCATACAATCAATTTTATGCTTAAGGTTGTTGGAGGTGCCCGAAGAGGCGTTGGAACGAGAGGCAAAGTTCAAAATGGAGCCGGGATGGGACAGCCGCTTTTGGATGCCAAATTCGGACGGAGGCTTCCAATTGTGCGAACTGTTGGGCGGCACGAACAAGCAGCACAGCAGCAGTCAACATGACGAAGAAGCGGCAGCGACAGAAGTCGAAATTGTGCCGATCGCCGACGGGGAAGAGGAACAATGGCGGCAAAATTTGGTGGGTAATTGGTGCCTAATGCGAAAATAGCAATCCAAGCAACACCATCAAAGTTTTTTTGTGGTTATGGCATTTCCATCAATGAGACAGTTGCCATTTCTTTGCCTTCACTCTCCTTTCTTCCCTGGAGGTCCAAACCCCCCCCCCCCCCCCAATCCCCCCGGCGCCGAATGTCTCCAATTTCCCGCGATTGCGTGGGGGGGTTCTTTCTGTTGCTGGGCAATGGGCGAGGAGGTAGACGTTTGACCACGCACTGACTGCTCTCTGATCACAAATGGCGGTGACAGAGGCAATTGAAGAGGGGGGAGGGGAAGGGGAGGCTAACTGATCGGACGGGGCAAAAGCGGATAAAAGAGATCCAAACAGACACAAATAAATAAATAAATGACTAAATGAATGAATGGGTGGATTAAAAAGATCACCCAATGAGAAGCATTGATCGAAGGTTAAAATGAAGTCCAGCAGTAGCGGCAGTGTTTTTTGGTTGTGTAATCGGCGGACGGCCAAACTCATTTATTTATTTATTTATTTATTTTTGGGAAAAGAGAGCGGAAAGGACAGTTATAAAGGGTAAACAATTGAATTAAGGAGGAGAATATTCGAAAAGTGAGAGAAAATTAATTGAAAAGTTTTAATTAAATGTCAAATAATTAAATTTTGGCATTGAAATTCAGAAAAAGAAAGTCCGTCGCGATTGTCTGCAACGCGTCAGTGTGTCCCATCTTTGTGAAGATTTGTGCCAACTCAGCGAACTGAACGACCCTTCCGTGCTCGCCACCATTGGCCAGCGTTATGCTCTTCGGCTTATCCATGTCGAAGAATTAATCCCAATTTGTTTATTTGGACATTTTGTCGAATTTCAGACTTATTCGGGCCTTTTTTGTGTCGTGGTCAATCCATGGTGTCCAATGTCGCCCCTTTACTGTGCTCAAATGCGTGCACATTACGCCAATTCCGACGGCGGCAATTTGCCTCCGCACGTTTTTGAAATTGCCCAAAGTGCCTTTGACGGCGTCAGCGACAGAAACTCTCCGTCAAATCAATCCATTCTGATCACGTAATGTTGTGCAGGATTTGAATTTTTTTTTATTTAAATTCGATTTTAAGCGGTGAAAGTGGCGCCGGAAAGACAGAGAATACCAAACGGATAATTGAATATTTGATGGATATTGCCGAAAGGCATTCCTCCGATGCCAACGAATGCTTCGCGCAGCAAAGAGCAGCAACAATTGAGAAGGCATTGATCAGTGCCGGAAATGCCCTCGAGGCATTTGCCAATGCCCAAACTGTGCACAACAATAACAGTTCAAGAATGGTCAGTGGAATGGGGAATGATGCCAATCTATGTTCAAACTTTATGCGAATTAAATACCCAAATTTCCAATCGAATTTATTGCCCCCTCAGCGTTTCGAATTGACAATTAAAATCCAATGAAATTTAATTTTATTTGTTTTTTCCGCAGGGCAAATTTGTTCGAATTGCCTTTAATTGCGAAGGCAAAATTCAATCGGCACAAATCGATTGCTGTGAGTTCAACTATATGAACAACAATTCCAGAAAGCATATTGCAGATTTGTTGGAGAAATCGCGTGTAGTCAGTCAAAATGCCGGTGATCGAAATTTTCACATTTTCTACCAAATCTTTGCCCGATCGGACTTTCTTCACTCGGAAAAGGCTTCACGCGTATTATGTCGCCTTTGGGACTACCGTAATCCGTACAGTGGTGAAGAGCCGCGCCCGAAGGCATTTCGCTTTTTGAACCAAGGAATGGCATCCGAAAGTGTGCATGCCAAATTTGTGGACGATTTGGACGGCATTCGGCAAACGGAGGCAAAAAAAAAAAGAAAATTGAAATTGAAATTTATTAAAAATTAAAATTTCAGTTTGCGCTAGACCAATTGGGCTTCTCCAGTCAGGAGAAGGGATGGGTGCGCGAGTTGGCCACCGCCTGCGTCATTATCGGAGAGGCACACTTTGGCGAACGCCAAGGCATGGACATTTCATTTGTGGAAGAAATGGCCGGTCCGTTCCTAAGCATTTATCACGCAAAAAATGCACAATTTTTGACACAGAAATTGATGCAGTCGCTGAACTGCTCGGCGTCCGTGCCAATGCTTTGGTTGACTCACTCACTCAGGTCCATTGAATGTTTTGTTGAAAAGCACCGATCCCATGGACTTTTCCTGAATTCGGCAGGGCCGACCGGCAGTCTTGGGGGTACCGGCTAATCAAATTATATTTTTTGGGGGTCTATTTTTATTTCCAATGCATTTTTTAAATAATTATTGGGTCTGGAGGAGATTTTATCCGTGAAGCATACATTGCCCCTATGGGTTGCGGCACTATTTGAGTCCCAAAGGGCGACAAAATTTGTTCAGCCGAGTATCCGCGTCGGCGACGCGCTCATCCGACGAAGTCAGCCGCTGCGCAAAACGCTTTTGGCCGCGCAATCGTTGGCCAAATGCGTGTACGAACGGCTGTTCTCGTGGATAGTGTCCAAATGCAACTCGACCATTCGGGGCGGAGAACGGCACGGGTCGATGGAGTCCAAAATGCCACCCTCGGGGGACAGCAAAATGATCGGAGTGTTGGACATGGCCGGATTCGAAATAATGGCACTCAATTCCTTCGAGCAACTTTGGTATCAGAGAGTGTGGCACACTTTTTGAAATTCAAAAACAGCGCTTCGCTTCAGTATAAATTACACAAATGAACGTCTTCAGCAGTTTTTCAACGAATTTATGTTCTTACGGGAGCAGGAGGAGTACGGACGGGAGGGACTCAGTTGGCAATTCGTAAAGGTAATTAATTGGCACCAAAACAAAAAGGGGCAGCCACCAATGGCACTTTTGGGGGAAAGCAATTTTAATGAATATTATATGAAACTAAAACCACAAGGATTTCGGCAGAGATTTGCAACCGACCATCGATCTGATCGAAAAGGTTTATCAATCCGGCATTTATGATCAATGAACTGATCCTTTGTCATTTCAGCCCCTCGGCATTTTGTCTTTGCTCCAAGAGGAATGCATTGTCCCTAATGGATCTGATCAGTCACTTCTCGACAAATTCGTCCACCGCTTATCTTCAACTTCCCCCGGGAGCGCATTTACCAAGGCGAAACAATCGAATCGGTACTGTGGTGACTGTATTTAATGGCTTCATCGCCAATTTGCAAAATTCCCCCGCCAGCGCTCCGTGCCATCATCACTTTACAATTGCGCATTATGCGGGCCTAGTCAGTTATTCAGTTGACGGATGGCTGGAGAAGAACCGAGACGCGGCGAGTTTTACAAACAAAAACAGACACTTTCCATTAGCCCGGAATTTTGAAAACCCGGGAACCTGATGGATAGGGGCTTCTTTTATATCCGGGAACGGGGTGACGAAGTGCCCGTTTTCCGGGGCTTCCATTCCCATCCGATTTGTATTTACCTGATCAGTCTCAGGTGGACGGGACTCTGCTGGAACTGTTGGCCACCTCCTCCCATCCGCTTGCCTTACAACTTTTTGCCAGGAGGGAGGCTGGCGCCACCAAATTGTCCCCCGCTCCGTCGTCTCCCCGGGGCTGTGCCCGCCGCGGTGGGTCGGCCATGGCTCAGGCGACCATCTCACACCTGTACCGGGAACAGCTCATCGCGTTGCTGCGCACGTTGCGCGACACGAAAGCGCACTTTATTCGATGCATTGTGCCAAACCAACAACGGCAACCATTCATTTTGGACGGGCCGTTGGTAATGCATCAATTGCGGTGAGTGGCAATTTGGCGGGAGAACGGTCGAGTGGCTTTTGCTTTTAGCCAAAATGACCGAATTTTGTTTGAAGATGCAACGGAGTGCTGGAGGGCATTCGAATTTGTCGTCAGGGATATCCCAACCGAATTTCCTACACCAATTTCTTCGTCCGATTTCGCCTCCTCCACCCGCCGTCCGCCGCACAGGTGGCCGCCAATCCGCGCGAAGCCGTCCAACAATTGTTCAGCGCCGTAGGCATTTGCTCGGAGCGGTATCAATTGGGCCGAAGCAAAGTGTTCTGTCGCGTTGGGCTGCTCTCCAAATTGGAAGCACTCCGACGGGAACGGCTGAACGCGTCCATTTGCAATTTGCAGGCGATGATCAGATGGGCAAATGCGCAAAAGGATTGTCAGAGGAGACAAAAAGAATGGTACAATCGATGTTCGAACACCGTACTCATACTACCAAAATGAAGGGGTCAAAGATATGTGGTACGAATTAAGATGAGTTGGAAAAAGTCTGACCATTGGATCAGACACGACTCCATGGGGCCCATGGCATGGGCCCCAGTTCAGACATTTCTTAGGGCCCATAGAAAACAGACCCCAATGCCTAATTGTCGGTGAATTGTCAGTGGACAATTCGTCATGCCAGACATTTGAACACTTCTTATTCATCGTTTTGATTCACTCACCCTTTAGGCTGTCCGTTTGCATTGTCCAACAGTCTGTGCGGCACTTTGTGCTTGTCCGTCGTTGGCCTTGGTTTCGCCTTTGGCTTCGCGTTCGTCAGCTTATTCCGCTTGCGACTGATCGTCGTCGGATGGTCGCATTGGAAGAACAAAACACCAAAATGGTCAACGAATTGGCACTAGCAAAGCGTGAGACGGAAAAGGCGCGCACAGAGCTCAGAGAGTGCGCGGAACTTACGGAAAGGGTAAATGGGACAAATAGACTAAAGGGACAAATAGACTAAATGGGACAAATAGACTAAATAGGGTAAATGAAACAAATAGTCTAAATGGGACAAATGGGGTAAAAGGGACAAATAGACTAAATGGGACAAATAGCTAAATAAGGTAAATGGGACAAATAGACTAAGTGGGACAAATAGACTAAATATAGGGTAAGTGGGACAAATAGACTAAATAGGGTAAATGGACTTATAAAATATTCGCGACAAAAACAGAATGAGGCCCAATGGAATTGCGACCGAGCAAAAGCGGCGGAGTTAAGCGCAGAATTGAGGCGCAACGAAGAACTGATGGAGCGAATGGAGCGCAAATTTGACGAACAGCATGCCAAAGTAGTGCGACTTAACGGCACTTTGGGGGAACATGCCAAAGCATTGGAACGAATGGAAGAGGAGAAAAATGCCGTGAAGACGGAACTGAAAACGGTGAGATTTGGAGGCTGTGAATTTGAAGGGGCAAAGTCCGCTTAATCCGAAAAGCCTTTCTCTCCCTCTCTCTTACTATTTCTCTCTATTCTCACACTATTTATCTCTCCTCTCTCTCATTATTTCTCTCCATCTCTCACTATCTGTCTCTCCTCTCCCACTCACTCTATTTCTTTCGTTGGTTCAGCTCCGGGAGCAATATCGCCTGGAGCGCATTGAACGCGAATCGGCCGAAGAGTCGCTACGTTTGTCGCAGCAGGAGAGCGTCAATGCGCGCGTGGACCTCGACGAAATGGGCGCGGAAGTGCGACGAATGCGCGCGGAGATTGGCCGTCGGGAGGAGGAGCTGGCACAGAGCAAAGAACGGACCCAGGAACAGCAGGCACAGCTGACGGACCTCAATCGGACATTGGCCGAAGCAAACGATCGCCTCGGGGTACAACGGCACGCAAAAATAAAAAGTGCCGACGGGGAAAAGCCGACAAAAACATTTCCAGGAGATGCAACCGCAAATGCATGCCGAAAAGGGTGCACGTCGCAAGGCGGAGACACTGGCGGAAGAGCTGGAGGCCGAAATCGGCAGAATCAGTGACGAATTGGACAAGGCAAATGTCAAGAGGGATGCCGTGGTAAGGAATAGGACAAGTCAAATGTCAAGAGGGATGCCGTGGTAAGGAATAGGACAAGTCAAATGTCAAGAGGGATGCCATGGTAAGGAAGAGGACAAGGCAAATAATTATCAAGAGGGACGCCGTGGTAAGAAGTAGGACAAGGCAAATGTCAAGAGGGATGCCATGGTAAGGAAGAGGACAAGACAAATAAATATCAAGAGGGACGCCGTGGTAAGGAACTGACAGCCGGAATTTCTTATGCCGTGAAAATTATTCTTCCAAACCATCCTTTATATATGATAGAATTTGGGGCTTTTATTTTAGAAAGAGCAACTTCGTGTGAGGGATGCGCAAATGCGAAAATTGGAGCGGAAATTGGAGGACAAATGCGCGCAAATGGACGAATGCGTGCAGGAGCTGAAACGGGCGCATAAGCGGTCACAAAATGAAGTGCAACAACAATTGGAAGAGTGCCGACGAAAATGCCTTCGAATGGAATCGGAAAATGCCAAACTGAAGGGCCAATTGGAATCGTCGCGGGTACTTTAGTTAATTGGGATTGTTTATCAGTAAAATGCCGAAACTAACAAAGTGAAGCAGGACAGTGCACTTGAACTGCAAGAATGCCGAACTGCTCGCGGCGGTCGACTGGACAAATTCGGCTCGAGTTCGGCATTGGACAACAACAATACCAACAACAACAACAACAGAGAGTCAAGCGTGGACTCGGACTATGGCGGAGGTGGAAGTCTCTTGGAAAAGTCGAAACAAAAATGCATAAATGCCAATGCCGTCAAGGTTTGTGCCGTTCGACGACTGCCCGCCACTCTCTGCAAAATGCCGCTTTGTCCACCAATTATGCCGGCTCTTTGCATCGCCCTCATCGCGCCTATCGTACCGCGGCGGCATCAAACGTCGAGTCAAATTGTGGCGGATTGCGTCGAAGTTCCTCGGGCACTTCGACCGTCAACAATTTGTTGTCATCCGCCCAATCCGTTGCTTCTTCATCTTCATTCTTCAACAGGCGGCACGAGAATGGCACTGCAAATGCCATGGTAATGCCATCAATCATTTGGGGCCACAGCCACCGCTATAAGCCCTTATTTACTCTAATAGAAACCCCCCCTCGAGGGAATAATAAAGAATTGAATTCCCGACGGGGGTTCAGTATGTGCCAGTGTATCCCATCGCATTAATTCAGCTCACCTCTCTGACCACCACCGTCGACTCGGGCCTTTTGACGCGTTCGCCGTCCTCCGCCTCCACCGTTTCTGGCACTCATCATCAGCAGTCTCATCAGCAACAACACAACAGCAGCAGCAACAGCACAATGATGGCGGAGCAACGGCTGGACGAGGCAGAACGACGCGTGGCAAAGCTTGAACGAGAAATTCATCAGCAACGGCAAGAGGCGCAAATGTCGCGTCGGGAGTTGGAGGTGTACAAGCAAATGGCACGTCGAGAATTGGAGGACTCTGAACGGGTAGAACAGCATGGGGAGGGAAAGGAGGGGAGGGACTCCGAACAGGTAGAAAAGCATGGGGAGGGGACAGTATTGGAGGACTCTGAACGGGTAGGAAAGCATGGGGAGGGGACAGTATTGGAGGGCTCTGAACGGGTAGGAAAGCATGGGGAGGGGACAGTATTGGAGGACTCTGAACGGGTAGAACAGCTTGAGGATGGGGGGACAGTATTGGAGGACTCTTAACGGGTAGAACAGTATGGGGAGGGGGCAGTATTGGAGGGCTCTGAACGGGTAGGAAAGCATGGGGAGGGGACAGTATTGGAGGACTCTGAACGGGTAGAACAGCTTGAGGATGGGGGACAGTATTGGAGGACTCTGAACGGGTAGAACAGTATGGGGAGGGGGCAGTATTGGAGGGCTCTGAACGGGTAGAAAAGCATGGGGAGGGGA
>JAKKIK010000332.1:0-35046 GCA_024500135.1 Heterodera carotae
ATCCAATCTTTAGGGGTGTATTTTTCAAATCTGAAATCATTTTCGCTGGTGGAATTTAGTCCCGTTTATCCCGGGTCTGATGAACGGGACCGGGATTTCGTTTTGGACCGGGACTCCCGTTTCAAAAAATCCCGTTTTACCGGGACTCCCGGTCCCATCCCTAAAAAAAACGGGACCGGGACCGGGAGTCCCGGTAAAATCCCGCCGGGATCCCGGTCCCGTCCGGTCTCTATTGATTATTACCGGCAGTAAACGACTCCCCAAAGATACGTCCTGAACCAATTGTTTGTCGCAGAATTAGCAATGTACTTCCGAATGAGTATTGGATGTGGAACGGGAAGAAGTCCGACGAGGGTCCCATGCTGTAGAAACTTCAGAATTTCGCTTTCATCAGTGAGTCCTCTGAACAAGAAGCACAATTTTCATTAGGCCATCGCGACAAATTGAAGCAGGCACCGACTTGTCAATGCAAATTTTCTCCACCTGCGGCACCAAAATTTGCAGAACGCGCATGATGGTCTGCAGGGGCAACTTTTTCTTCCACGATTCCACCCACTCACTGGTGGGCACCCATTCGTCCTCCGCCTCAGCAGTTACATTTTTGTCCTCCTTTCCCTCCTCTGCATCATGTGCACTCTGATTGTGAGCTTCTCCACTCTGTTGCTCGCCCATTCGTTTGTTCTCCACAGATTCCTCCGTCGTTGTCATTGCGCCGATTGCCGGAGTTTGTGCCAAAGACGAATTCAGTTCTATAGGTTAAACAAAAAGTTTATCTGCCAATTTATAGTTATAGTAATTCCAGATGGACTACCAATAATTTGTTGCTGTTTTGTTGGGTGTTCTTCCGACTCCTCCTTTTCTGCTTCTTTCTTTGTGTCATTCTCCTTCGACTGTTGCTCAGTGTTGTCCTCAATTGGCTTTAAACCTCCGCTTTTTTTGCCTTTTTTTAGACTCTGCGCGAGTGAGGCCGAATCACTGCTGAGATTTGCCAGTTGGTAGAACACTTGCCTTTTTCGAATGATTGTGTACACCAAATTTGAATTGCCTGAATTGAAACATTAAAAAATATGTAAAAAAAGGAAGGACCGTCAAATTGGTATTGGATAATGTTGTTGAACATTTCAAGCAAAAAGAATATTAAATGATGGTTGGTAGTGGAGGAGAAAATGAACCACGGTGTGCTAAAGTGCAAATTGAAATTAAATAAAAATAATGAGAATGAATGTTTGACCTGAATGCCTCAACCAAGTGCACCAATTTATTCGCTGTAACCATTGATAGCGATTTGAGGTAGGGCGAGACTGAAAAATTAGTCGAAATTTTACATAAAATACAAAACCAAGAAATACCATTTACAATAATCGTAAGAAGACAATCGAAAAGCGACTGCAATTTATGACTTCCACTGGTGATTAGCTTGTGGAAAACCTAAAAATGTAATTTAAAAAGAAATACCTTCGAGCAAAAAGAAAATACCTACAATAATAAGCAAATCGGCGTGGGAACCGGTAAAAATGGGCACATCAATGAGCCCCCGAGCAGTGAATGGCTTAACAATACATTGAAATTCCACCAAAAAAAAAAAAATCGAATTTCAATAACAAATTCTGACCTTGTTCAATCGAACGCCAAAATTGCGTTCGCCGCTCAAAAGAAGGATTAAGAAGACGCCCATATGAATCAAACCGATGCGGGCTGAATTGACGAGCCATAAATCAACTAATTTAGAAAAAGCGGAACACCAACTCGGATCCGTTCGAGCATCGTTGAGATGGAACAGAATTGGGACGAGTAAGTCAAGTACGTCACTACTTTTCAGCACATAGTATAGGAATTTCTGTGCAAATTTGGACAAAATGAATGAGAAGCTGACATGCATAGACTGATAGATATTGACCTGATTATACTCACAGCACTTCCACACCAAGACAAGCAGTTCCTGATGCAGTTCAACTTTCTTAGTGGAGTTTGGCAGGTACGAAGTTTGCAGTTGGTTGTTCAGTAGTCGGGTGAATCCCTGAATACGGTTGTTCATTCGCCTCATAAAAATGAGTCTTCCTAACTAAAAAAGTTTACTTTAAGCATAAATTCAAAGTCATCTTCGCGATGGATGCGCGACAAATAATTGACAAAATAATTTTCAGCATATGCATTCTAAAGGGAATTTGTGAATGGGGAGGGGAGGAAAAACGGAAAAACTTCGTCAGAGTTTGGCTGTGAGTCGCGGTCCAAACACACGATCAGCAATTGGAGGGAAACTTCCACCAGCGGTTCTCTCGAGTCGCCAAACAACAAATAATTGTACGGCATGCCAAACCCTACGGGGTCATATGCACAAACAGTGTTCAGCAGAGAAGTGAACAGCGGAAGCTAAAAGACGACCCTTATATAAAAAAATCTCAAATTCAAACACCGACCACATGACGATTATCTGTCGATGTGAAATGTGCGATCCATCTCATTTTGTTTTCTTCTAAAACGGATAACAAGTGGTAGAAAGGAAATCATTCCCACAGTTTACCGATGTCTGGTCTGTAAATGACCTCAGAAAAACAAACGCTAAAAGGAAAAAAATACGAACATAAAATAGAAAAAACGAACAGAAGCAGTTTCAATAGTTCCGTTCTGTTCGCGTCAAAAGCCGCACTTTGCGGTCGGTTATTTGCAAAGCCAACGCCGGACTGCCAAATATGCTCACAACTGTCGAGTTTGGATATGTTTTCCAAGTGCTAAAACATATCAAACCATCATATTGTTATTACTTATGACACTCACAATGTTTTTGTCCAAAAGACCGATGGTAAAATTTGGACAGAATAAAAGGTCGGACAAAGCACTGAGAAGCAGTTTCGCAAGGGGTAATTGCTTTTGGCTGTCGTTTAGGTCAATTTTTTCGTTCTCGGGCAGAATTGTCCAAAAGAATTCTCGCCACTCATTTTGTTCAAATAGGAAAGGCATCAGACGGGTCAGCAGTCGAATGCAATTGAGAATCTAAAACTTCAAACACATTAAGCGCGCCAATTTTCTTGAAAAACTTTTTTGTGTTCATTCTGCGAAGGATTCGTTTGCGTGGCTTGAACCAAAACTTTCACAGCTTTGTAACATAAAATTGAAAGAGCCTAAAATTCATATATAACCTAACAAAACTACCATAATCCACACATACATTTGGCTGTCCGTCTCGAAGTCCACGGATATCGGTGGACTGAAGAGCCGTGAAAAGTTCTTTTGTTGTGTTAATTGGCAATAATTTCTCCCAGTCCAATTCTTCATGTGTGAGAGAATTTTTTGTGGTTAGCTCTACGACAGTGTTGTTGAACCCAACTTGAAAAAAAAACAATTAAGAATAGAATCAAATTATTAGAATTACCCAGCGACGTTTCAGTGTTGCCCATTTGATAAATGCAAGAGAATTACCAAGGTTTTAAACAAAATATTTTCTTCTAAGAATTAAAAAGCGCTGGACTGAGACCGGATCGCGAAAATTTCGGGAATTCGCCCAGGAAAAGCCACGGTCTCGCTCACGAACCTAACGTGGCAGAAAGACAGAACGCCAAATGCACTAAATATTTGAATTCTGAAGCGGCTCCTCCAACGGTGTGTTGGACGGATCGGATCGGAGGACGATGACCACGTGGGGAGGGGCAACAAAATTCAAATTTTCGAGAAAACGTACTAAACTTTCATCCATACAATTAATTCTTGAAAAAATTGATCTTCCGCAAGAAGACGGAAATTCTCAAATGCATAATTTAACAATATTTGTATTCTTTATTGGAATTGTTTGTTATGCAAATTTATTTCAGAATACATCAATTGCAAAAAGGATGGTTCCAAGCAATTGATCAATTTGGAAAATGAACAATTGCTGATGGGCGATTTCTTTTTCGCATGACGAAAATATCTGAAATTGGGTTTCAAACCATTCTATTCATTTATCAATTTGCCTTTTCGAAATTTTATTCTCACCCTCATCATTGGGCTCTCTTCTATAAAATTTGTCGTCATATGGCCATCCCTCGTTGATCTTCTCAAGAAAATATTGTTGAAATGCTTTTGGCCATTGTCCGCGCTCTTTGACCCCTGCCGCCGCCCCTTCCGTCGTGCCAATGCTTTCTTTCGCTGTCTTTTCGTTGTCTTTTTTGTCTGTTTCCTGGCTCACTGTTTCTGCAGCTTCATCCTCCTCAGTGTGTTCTGCTTTTGACATCATTTGTTCAGCTAACGACCCTTGCTTTGGCGGACTTTCTTCCGCTGACGCCGCAAAAAGGGGCTGCCCCAAAATTTCGTTAGCATTTCATTCAATTAATTTGCTTAGTATTTATTACGGCATTTACGGGGGCTGCTTCAGTGTCTGTTGATTCGTTGTCATTCATTGGCATTTTGTGAGGGCGGCCATTGCCGCCGTTTGGCGTTGTTTGATCACTCTTTTTTCGTTCTATTCGCTGACGTTGCGCACTGTTTCTGCTACTTGCTGCTAATGCCAATGCTTTTCCTTTGGGTTGGCGCTTTTCCTTTTCTTCGCTTTTTGCTTCTCCTTTTGACTGCTCTTCCGCCGAATTGCCAATGCTTTCTCTGCTCGGAGTGATCACTTCGCCGCTTACTTCCGTTAAATGAGTCAGAAGGGATTCTTTGCGCTCAAAGCGTTCACAGCAAAATCGCATCGTCGCCCCGGAATGACAAAACATATTCGGCTAAATGATTAAAAGCAAATCCCGAATAATACATTCTTGATAAGCCATATCCTTTCTACTGGCATTATACAATACATACATACCTTTTAGTTTATTCATTAATTATTCTGCCAACTATATTTACTGTACCTCAGCGGAACATTCCCTTTGGCTCTTCAATTGTCCGCATCGTATCATTTCCCCGTCGGGGCTTAACACACTGAAGGACCCTTCGGGGCATTCGTTTGCCTTAACGGCACTGCTGCTGCTATCTTCACTTTTTGTTGCTTGGAAACTGTCATCTGTGACTAATTGTTGCTTCACATCATTTTCTTCTTCATCATCCACCAGACTTGGACAGCATTGGTAGTTAAAGCCGGAAAAGAAACATGAATGGCCAAGCCCACAAATGGCTGAGAATGAGCGCCGTCCTGCGCATCAAAGAGAAGCAAATTCGTCATGAGAAGCACTTAGATGAAGCATAAACCCTAACTTTTGTAGACAATTATTTAGTTTATTTTATTTTGTCGGGGTTCTATTAGTTTTTGAGTGCCCGCCCCAAAATACGAAAATGCCATTGACCGGGCAAACATTGCAACGCTTTGCCCGTCCGTTCATCGCTCTTCGGTTCGCCTCCATTTGGACAATTGAATTGTCGTTCGCTTTGTGAATCGTAGTCTAAATCATTTGCATTTGACAAATGTTCGTTTTTGATTTCCGTGCCGTCCCTTTGCAATTCTCACCCGACGAAGAAACTGCGCCAACAAATGACAACAGAAATAGAAGAACATATTTAAGAGCCATTCGAAAATACCGTAAAAAATAGGCGCAAAAATAGGGTAAATAAATTAGTATAAAAATATTTTTGGATGAAAGAAATGCCTAAATCGCTAAAGGCTGACCAAAGCTTTGCTATGCCAACAAATAATTTCCGATTGATTACTTTCACTTTCTGCAAATTCTTTGGGAATGTGAGAGGCTTAAAAGTTAATTCATAGAAAAATGAAAACAATTGAACAATAGTCGCCCAATTGGAGCAGCCACCAAAAGTGGAGGAAAAGCAATGCTTGCGGATAAAAATGTGTGAAAGCGACCGTCGGCGAATGGCGGCGCCCCTTTCGTTGGTCATTTCTCTTATTCGGGTCAAAATGGACGAGTAGGGAAGTGGGGAAGCAATTGGATTAAATGAACCCAAATTGGGAAAGCAGTGCTTATCGCGTGTATTTTTTCCTGGTGTAAGTGTAAGACCAATCATGGTAATTGGTACTTATGTTTGACCCCCTCCCCCCCCCCCCCCAACTTTAATGTGCATTAAAAATAACATGTTTTAAGTATTTTTGGCAAAAATTAAATTCTCCTCTATTTTTGTTTTGTCAATGTGAAAAGCCGTATAAAATATAGTCAATTTATTACCTTAAAATGGACAATAATGCAAAAGAATTATTTCTGATCAGTAAATGACTATCGACAAAATGCAAAAAAAATGCCGAGTAAAATTGAAATGAAATAAAATGGGCAAAAATGCCTTAGGGCGAAGCTTTGGGGCTCATAACGTCTGTCCTCCCATCCGTCGCTGAGCATTTCCGCGACTCTTTCCCAACTTCCGTTGCTTTTGTGGGTCGGTTCGACGCCGAGAATGTTCAGAATGAGCTGAAAAAGGGCAAAAGGCGAGTGAAAGTGATCAATTCGATGGTCGCAACAAATGGAAATTGACCTGATAAATGTCGACGTTCTCAATTTGCTGCTCACTTTTGTAGTCCGATTTGAATGCTTTTTAATTTAATTTTAATTGTTACATATTACCGTTTCTTTTTACTTACCAGGCCCCCTGGCGATTAAAATTCCTAAAATTACAAAATCAATCTCTTGTCAGTCGGTCGGTCATCCTCAACCTCCCACCAAACCTCTCATTTCTTCATTTTCATTTTCCCACCCATCGAGCATTTTCCATTTTTGGGCCAATTTCTCGCTAACATCAGTTGAAGGAATATTGCGCTAAACATCAAAAGGCGGTGAGTAAGAATGGCCATTGATTTGAATAAATTTTTAAAATAATAAATTAATCGCCACCGTTAGGAGAACAATCCCAGGCTTTGCTATCAAAACAATCGGTGCGATCAGTCGCGAATCGCGCCAATGAAAGTGATCGGGAATTTCGTGCCTGAATTGATCATAACAATAAAATCATTTTGTTAAATTGTATGCCTCCTGTAAACGCTGACTAATGGTGCCGCCTCTTCGCTTTCGTAATCGCCGACAAATGCCCATTGGTCACATACTTTGAGTTCAAAGAAAACAGTGTCCTGAAGCAAAATGCCAAAGTCTAATTACAAATAGCAATCGACGGCACTTCTTCTCCGTCAATGGGCCAAATCATTGCGAATGCCAACGAATTGGCCACCTGTCTGACCATTGAATGGTCGGCCAAACATTCTTCAATGTAAAACTGATCCTCCTCTTCCACCGCCATCAATCCGTGGTCTGCCAATACAATGAAATTGGTCGATTGGTGAAGGTCCATCGTGTCCATTTCTTCCTGTGGACCAACAATTAATTGGGAGGGCATTAGTGGTCGGTCAGCAAACGATCGAACGAACAAACGAACGAACGAATGAACGAACGAACGAACTTGGATCTTTCGAATGAAAGTGTCGACATTGGAAAGAGCTTGTCGCGTTTGAGTCGACGATTGTCCGCCCGACCTCAGAGCCTGCAAAAATGAACAGTTGAATCCATTTATGTATACTTGATTATTATTATTATAATATATATTTATTTTAATTACTTTGTCCAGGCCATTGTATCGCAGAAGGACAAGCTGAAAATGGCACAAATTAAGACACGAATAAGTAGCTTAAGGCTGGGTGGCACAGAGAAATATCTTTAGAGAATTTAAATATTATTTGCAAATTGGCCACCTTCCCCTCTCCCCCACCCACCAAAATCCACAATGGAATCTAATAATTTAAAGTGAAATTTTTGATGGGTGTCAATGAGCAAATCAAAATTCCATTAAAAAATTAGCATCAATAAGGCGAATAATCTAAAATTAACTTAAAAAATAAATTTATTTATATTTTTTTACCTGCTGTCTGTAGGGCTGATACTTTTTGACGTGTTTGACAATTGTCGACAAATGCGGAAGCAAATCGATGTTATTGTTATTGATAAAAGAGTGCCGTCGATTTTGTGGCACTTGAACAATCAAATCAACATGGGCTTTCTAAGAAATTGAAAATGCTCGCAATTTGTGACCGTTTATTTTCGAAGACGCACATGACAAACGGGGAACCAATAGCAGTGCACATCGATGCCCGCCTTTCCAACCGCGTACCTTAAACAAAGAATTGTGGTGCCATTTTTTACAATTTCATTCCCCCCTCAAATTTCCTTCCCCTCCTCTGCAAATTTGCCATTTGTCCAACCAAAATGGTGCCGGACTGCCCGTCCACCAGAAGGGGTTCGTATCGTTCACGCCGATGTCCCGTTGAAAAAGCATCGACGAATTTGGCTCAAACATAAAATCACTGGTGAAATTGTGGCTCTCAACATAAAGTCCTGAATTTGCAATGAATGGACAGTCATTTGACAGAATATAAAACAAATTATTGTGCACCTGTGGCGAGACTGAACCAATTTGGGTATGATTGGGTGGGGAACACGGGCTTAAGCGAGACGGACTCCGTTCCATGCTTAAACAATAAAGGCACTCACTCACTCATCAACTACTGACTATTTGAGCAGCCGAGGTTGGCAAACCTGCAGAAGTGCCTTTGTGCCGGGCTTCAATCTCGCGTTGGTCTCATTGAACAAATTGGCACCGTACCCTCAACCAAAACGCATTCATTCATTGTCCTTTTAATGTCCCCCCAAGGGATTATTGCTTTTGTTTGTTTGCTTTCTTTTTCACTTACCGTCCACCAACAACAAAATCAGATTTTGCCCCGCGGGTTCTTTCTGTGAATTGCAAAAGAACAGCTCGAAAAAGAAGAGGAGGAATAGAAAAAAGAATGGAAATCGCCGCATCGTTCGCTAAAAGCGAAGGAAAAATGGGGGGCAAATGAATGAATGGAAGAACAAACAGAACGGCGGAATGATAGGCCCTGAAAAAGGAAAGGGCCGATGAATTGTTTGAAATGAATTGATGAGGTGACATCGTTTTGTTGTGTAATATCACATCGGCCCGACTCCCCGGGGAATCAAAGCAACCAAAAGAAAAGCCACAGAATAGGCAAAAGGAATTAGGCGAAATGGGAAGGAAGGAATCAACCAACATCAACGGAGAAGCCCCTCCAACCCAACCAAAGGCAATCATTTCACTTCCAACCTCTGCCGGCCACGGTCGGCTTTCAGCGGATGATTCTAAATGGCCCCTCTGGCAATTGCCCTCGCCCCAGTCGAACTTTTGAGTATTAATTCCCTCCACCCCATTTATTTTCGCATGAACCAAACAATCCCCGTTTGAACCATTGAATAGATGGGAATTCTGTGACATAAGGCACTTACTCCCCCCTCACCCCCGCCCCCAATGATTTCCTCTCATCCTTTGGCCCGAAAACACCCGAAAAGCAATAACCACCAACAATCAATAAACAAGTTGGCCCGATTTGAAATCCAATAAAAAGATAGCGACAAAAGATGGATTAAAGCCTAGATTACCGGATCCACAATCCCCCTCCCTCCCCGACGACGCCATGAATATTTTCTTAGGGTTTGCATGATTATGTTTTAATGTGCATTCTTCAAAGTTATCATCAACAATCGCAGTGTTTGAGAACGCCATTTATCCAATCATTCATTTCAAGATATTGAGTCTACAGCAGTCCCTGTCGCTTGAGATCCTCATAAGTGCGTCGATTAACAACATTTCCCAGCGAATCCTCAAATTCCTCGTCCGCCTCGGGGTTCCATTTGTTGCGGCTTTTTTCATCACAAATTTTCTTCCACAGTCTGAAATTTGATTAGTACAATTTTTTGAGTCGCTCCAATCAAATGGACAAAATCAACGCACTCAATGGCGTCATTTATCTTTGTTATGTTGGTGAAATGTGCCGTGTTCGGAATGCCCAAACAGCGCATTCCGTGCGAGTGTCGCCACTCCTTAAGATAGTTTTTTGTAAGTTGGTCGTCTTCAATCTCGGAAACTGACAGTGAAATGCCGTTGGAATGCCTTCGGTCCTTTGTACATTTGATTCCCGCATATTTCGCAGCTGTAGCCAATGTTGAGTCCGTGCAATTTGTACAGCCAATAGGGAATTGGCTTTCCGTCCCAATCAAGCGGCAAATTCTTCGGATTGTATGGCACATTGTCCGCTTCCTCCTCCACTTCGTACACTTCCTCCACGTCGTCTTCCTCCTCCTCCTCACCCACAGCACGTGCCTGCTTCCTCTCGACATTCTCTCGCGTCGCCGCTCTCTCGGCACTGACCAACTCGGAAAGTCTGAACATGGATTACTTTTCAAATGCATATAAAAACGCGAAAAAAGCAAAGTAATGGAAGGAATTGACTCATTTAAATTCAGGATCTATTTCAATTAAGGAATTTTTAATTTTAAAAAATTAGAACAAAGGTGTACAGATTCGTTCCTACCGTATAAAATCAGAGGTTGGCCCAAAATGTGGCAATTACTAACTCTAAATATATTTTGCAGTCTACATGCCTTTTGTTGTTTTTTAAAGATTCAAAATTAGACTTCATATGAAAAAACTACCAAATTCAAAAAACGTTCTGACATATCTGGACTAAAAATAAAGCACGAAAAGATTGTTTTTAGTGTATTTTAAATAAAAAAAGACAAGTACACAATCAAAGAGCACCTCTGAATATGCGCCTCTATTTTGGCAAGATTGTACTGTCGTTGCCACTCCTTTGTAGATTTCTCTTCCTTCCATTTTTCGTCTAAATCCTTCAAGAAAATTGCTTAATTTTCCTTTGGTTACACTTTCAATTTACTTTATCAACACGTTCCAACTCCCCGACTACGTCAATGAGCGGTTTTGCCCGGCCGATAAAGTCTTTCAAATATCCTTCCAGTGAAACGATGTACGATTTGTAACCACCGGTCTTTTTTGTTTTTTCCTTGGATATTTCGGTGAGATGTTCAAACTTTGTGAGGTACGAAATGTAATCCAAGCGCTAAATAGGACAAAGCCGATATTGATTCAAAAAATCATTTTAACTCACAGTGACTCCTTTCAAATTAACAAATTGCCCATGCAGCGAGTGAAGATCCAAAAATTTTCCGTATCCCTCCTCATCGGTGAAGCGGACCATCTCCTTTTCCATTCGGTCCGGGTCCTGGATAAAATTGGACATTTCTTGGAATTCGGTTGTTAGCGTTCGAGCAGTGTCGTTCGGGTTTTTCCGATGAATATCCTTCAACGATTTTAAACGAGAATAAAACTCGGCAAATTCGTTGGGACCGCCAATTGCTTGGACTTCTTTGCTGCGTTCCCCGTGTTCGTCACTGTACGCATTAATGAGTTTTCCAGTTGCCAATTGGTTTCTCTAAATAAAGGAAAAGTCGAAAGGCATTGACAACATCTTGGTAATTTGGTGGAAAAATAAAGAAAAGTGACGCAATAATCGGTGGGTATATTATTATAGTAGTTTCGTCTCAACGAGAAAAAGCCAATGATACCATCATTGTGACTCACCTATTTGGTAACAATCGAGCTTCAAATGTTCTAAAGCACTGGGCAAGCAAGTCCAAGTCAATATGCTTTTGTGTTTTTAGTTTAAACAGTTTAAAACTGATAGGATTCAAAATAGTACCATTTGTTCTTTCTCTTTAGTATCCTTATTTCTACTGCTTTGAATATGCGGCACAGATAAAAAAAAATTTACCTCTAGCAAACGCTTTATACGTTGATCAGAGTTAATCCTTTCACGTTGCTGAAAAGTAAAATTATTCTAAATAAAAGCGAATAAACAATAAACTCACCGATTTTTTCTCCATCATGAATTCCTTGACCATCAAATCAACACAGCGTTCTCGTTCTTCATGACTATTCCGTTGAATTTCGAGCAAAGATTCCATTAGAATAAGAATTTAGGCAATTTGTAGAATCGGGCACTACCTGGTAGCCTAACCTGCTCAAGATAAAAGTGTTTTAAAAAATAAGCATTAAACTACATGATCGCCAATAAATTTTATCGAACAGTTGTCCTCATCGGCCAGTTTTGTCCATCGTTCAGTTGGACTTACTCCTGCTGCTGCTGCTCCTGTTTTTCACCAAAAAAATTTTTTTACGAAATTTAAATCTTTGTTTGATATTGGCGTTCTATTGTTAGTTAAATAATGCTGAATCAGTAAAATACATTTTTTCATTTGCTTTCACTTAACAACAAACACATGACGCTTCTTTCACTCACATTTAATCCTTCACCGGGGTTAACTTTGATGAGTTCGTTTAATGTTGAGGGTAGAAAAGTGATGACACATCAAAAAAGTATTTCATTCAAAATAAAATTCAATTTATTGAAGACAAATACTTCTTCATGTTTTGTAATTAATACTTACTTTTTCATTTTATTGTGCCTCGGTTAATTATTTTTTAGTTTCCAGATTAAAAATGCCAGATAGAAAAGAGAGTCTAACCGGAGGGACGCGTATTGAACAGGAACTTATTGAAAAAGACCGTCCTTTTTACATCATCGGGTTGGCCTTGTTTCTGAAGGCCTTTTTCTTTCTGTACGATGCTCTTGTTTTCATCCCTTTCCAAATATTTGCCGAGCCCGACAAAAAGAAGCAACGTTCGCGTGAACAAAAGGCTTGTCCTTCGTCAAACTACGCAATAAATGTCCATGTTCAACAATTTCAGGCCGCACCGGTGGATGGGAATCCTGCGTCGTCCTGGCGACATATTGACACCATTGGCACTTCCCTCACCAGCGAATTGTTTGAAGGATGCCCGACGCTTGGCAAAGTTTGGGACAAGGCAGTCGAGTTAGTGCAATTTACGCTTTCCTATGTTTATTTGTTTAATTTAAGATTGCATGACGGACTTAATTGTATGGGAACTCGCGAAGTGGTCGAAGTTGTCGATGAAACTTCTGCAGACGGAAACTCTCGCCAGCAAAAGGTGGTGCTCGGCCGATACACTTGGCTGAACTACGAGGACGTGGACGAAATGGTTGATGAGGTCGCTTCCGGACTGGACACTTTGGGCATTGAACACGGCAGCAAAATCGTCATTTTCTCCGAGACCAGACAGGAATGGATGATTACTGCCATTGCTTGTTTCAAATTGGGCATTCCAAGTAAGCCAGCAGCACTGGGCAGTTAGTATATATGTGCATGCAATACTATTGTCGAGCCTGTATGCAGAACAAATTTTCGGGGAGGGGGGGAGGCTGACTATGGTGCAGATTTTAAATCAGCCACAATCATTTTACTTGCCCCATTTCTAGTTTATTTTTTGAGTGAAAGGTTAGGTTCCTTTACATAATTCGCATGTCTTTCAGTTGTCACTGCTTATCCCTCGCTTGGCGAAGATGCAATTGCTTTGGCCATCGCCGAATGCGAGGCCGTTTTGGCATTCACATCGCGCCCTCATCTGTCAAAGCTTCTCCAGTCCATCAAAAATTGCCGTTCTCTGCGACGCATCGTTTACTTCACGCAGCAGCATGCATATTCCGGCACCGATGAGACAGCCTCTCCTCAGGTTCAGCAAATGTACAAAGAAGATGGACGTGAGCTCTTGACCTTTAACACACTCCGAACATTGGGGCAATCGAAAGGTAAAAAAGGGATTAATAGTAATCGAGTTTTGGAAGGGTGCTACTGCTAGGGAATGGAACTCCTTACAATTATTCTGACCTAAGCCGGTAACCAGAAAAATTTTCGTCCCCCACCCCTGGTTACACGGACCTGTTTTGACTCTGCCAAAAATGCAAAATCAAAGTTTATTAAATTTAGCCATTTTCAATTTATGGAGGAACTCAGATCAGGATCCAATTCAAAAATGCCTTCCCTATGCCCTGGATTTGATTTTTAAAATATAGGTCAATTCCAAATCCTGATCGAGTTTTTAAAATGCCAATCTTTAGTTTTATTGGCTTCTATTCCCACAGCTAAAGTCGAGCGTAATGTCAATGCCGATGATTTGGCCATGATCATGTACACCAGTGGGACTACGGGAAATCCGAAGGGAGTTCTTCTTTCGCATCGCAATATTATAGCAGCCAATGCTGGACAAAGTGCCGTCATTGCAGTTGAGTGAGTTTTCCTTTTTGTCGGTCGAAGGAATCACATAATTTGTTAATAGTCACAATGACACTGTCATCGGATATTTGCCATTGGCTCACATTCTCGAAGTCTGTGCCGAAATTGTCTGCCTCTCAAAGGGTTGCCGAATCGGTTACTCGTCGCCAACCACACTTCACAACCGTGCCCCAAAGATTAAGCAAGGTTCGACGGGTGATTGTGTCGAACTGCGGCCAACTTTGATCGCGTGTGTGCCGGTAAACATTGAAAATTAATACTTTCATTTAAATTTCACATAAAGGCTATTATGGACAAAATCTTCAAAGCTGTTTCGGCTGAAGTCAGGGAAAAATCAGCCATTCAGCGTGAACTTTTTCGTATTTGTTACGAACGAAAGCGAAATCGTTATGAAGAGGGCTACAAAAGTTTGGTCATGGATAGGCAAGTCAAACACCGTCGAAGATTATTCGGGAAAAAACGGGGCAGGAATACGTTCATTGGGTACCCTTTTTTCCTCTAAAACCTGGGCGTTGGCACGTGGTGGGCGTAACAAATTAAAAATTGATTTTTGAAACCTTTAAGTTGTGAAAAAATGAGTAGAGCCCCGAAATCGAAAAAAATGGGAAAAATTGCATTTTCCCCAGCAAAAGGAAAAAATTTTTTCCGATTCCCCCCCCCCCCCCGAAACCAAAAATTTGAAAAAATTTGTCGATTCCCCCCCCCCCGAAAATTTTTTCTGGTTACGGGCTTGAGTAGAGACATATATTCAGTTTGGTTTTTGGCAAAATCGCCAAAATGCTCGGGGGCAGTCTTCGTTTTGTGATTTCCGGAGGCGCTCCACTTAATCCTGAGACTCAGCGTTTTATGAACATTTGCTTCTGCTGCCCCGTCGTTCAAGGCTATGGGCTGACTGAAACATGCGGTGGTGCGACTTTGGCCGATGGTATTTATTATTATTTTGTCTAGTTGAAATTGCTAAATATCGACTATTTAGAACACGACTTGAGCACTGGTTCTATTGGACCGCCGCTTCGTTGTTGTGAGATTCGTCTTCGAGAATGGGACGAAGGTACTTTACTATATATTACCACTTATCTCATTAGGAATTCATTCCTTTTAGTATAATACTATCTTTTCTCAACTTTCAGCTGGTTATTCGCCTTCGAATTCGCCGCCACAGGGCGAAGTTCTCATTCATGGGGACAATGTTGCACTGGGATATTTCAAAAATGAAGAGAAAACCAAGGAGGACTTCATCCAATTGGATGGAAAGCGTTGGTTCGTCACCGGCGACATTGGCGAATTCCGTAAGCATTTGACTTTGCTATAATATATATATTTTGTGTTTTAGGCGAAAATGGAAGTCTCTGCATCATTGGTCTTTGATTATTTATTCGTTTTTTGCCTTAATGCGCAGAGTCACTCATTAATTTTTCAGACCGAAAGAAGGATTTGGTCAAATTGGCTCATGGTGAATACGTGGCACTGGGAAAGGTAGAGACAACGCTGCTGACCAATCCGATCGTGGACAACATTTGCGTTTATGGACTTTTGCAAAAGGACTATCTGATTGCGCTTGTCGTCCCAAACCGCAAAAATCTTGAAGACCTCGCTGAAAAGGTGTGTGAATCATGCATGAGCAGGCAATTTCCCGACGCCAGTTTTATACCAAATTGTAGATATTGACGAAATATCTAAAGTCTATGTCTTATATTTAGGATTCAATTAGAAATACAGTTTTGAACTTAAATATTATTGTGTTGTTCGGAAAATTTTAGCATTCGGCATTAGGATGCATTAGTTCCATCTGTAACACTTGTGATTGCTTATGCCTTTCCCACTTCAGAATGCCATCCATGAGCCGAATTGGGAAGGTCTTTGTACCAACAAGGAGCTGGCAAAACTTCTACAAATCGAACTGCAACAGTTTGTTTCGGGTATTTTCCTTTTTTATATGTATTTTCATGTTTCGTCTATTTCTCATTTTAGGCAAATTGCGCAGTGTTGAAGTGCCTAAGAAGGTTATCCTCTGCGCGGAACCGTGGACCCCTGATTCTGGACTGCTAACCGAAGCACTGAAGCTGAAACGTAAGACCATCGAGAAGAAGTTCGAGAAGGAAATCAAGCAGCTTTTCGAAGAGAATTAATTGACCTACTTTAATTGTTCCCCAGGGTATCTCATATTAAACTTTTATTATAGACAAACAAATAAAACAGTTATTAATACAGCCTTATGTTACTATCCTTATTTTTTCATATCTTTTGTTTTCGGTCTCCAAATTATCCTTAGGCTTGTAAATTAAATCCGAAATCATGAACGACAACACTCCGTTGAAAAATTGAACCGACTTCCAATAATCGTATTTGAAATTTTTGAACGGACTGACTTTCATAATACCCATCTGCCTTTAATATTTGTATACTCCCAAGCAGTTTTTTGTAATTAAAAAATCAAAATGATCACATCGAAAAAGTATGGGAATGATAAAGCAATTCATATGTTATGTCTGCTGTCTAGCGAACACCGTTCAAATTCACTTCCTCCAGGCCTCAAAAAGAACAATTGACCGTCGCTGCTCAGAGTGGCTGAAATAATCGCAGTGGAATCCGAATGCTGAAAAGGGCGAATTATTTTGAGAATTCATTTCTGAAAAAAATACCTCCGAGAATTGCACTTTATATTGTCGCTTTAAATTGGAATTTGTGGGGATGAGATATAATTCTGCACGATTGGTGCTGAACGCAATGAAGTTTTCCGGACTTCTTGCTCGTCGTATTCTGCTCCTCAATTGTATAATCGCTGCCTTTTTTATGCGCGAACCCTCCGTGGCTGTAAATCGCAATTTGGTGGACGGTCTCAGCCCAGGCACAGTGAATGTCCGAATTTGCTCTTCGGTGAATACAAACAAACGGCCGGCACCCATCGGATTGCTTCCCTCAGCGGCGTATACAATGGCAACAATTGGCGCTTGATGTTGGAGACGGATTTCCTTGACCAGCGGACATTGGAGCTGAAACTGCACAGCCGTAGGGCGATGAAAGGCATGGATGAACACGACACTGCCGTGGGTTCCCACAAAAAGGTGCTGCGATTCGAAGTCGGACGAGGACGAAACATTGCAAGTATGGAAGACGATGACTTTGACCAATGACGGGGGAGTCTCACCGCCTGAAGCACACAAACGCAATAATTATAACAACTAAATACAATAAAACCGACCTAAAATATTTGGGTTGACGGACCTTTGAACAATTTCTCTTTCCGTTGAACGAAAATTCTTTACGAATGTTTCCTAAATTAATTTTTATGCTATTCTTTCAACTTTTCTTCCAATGTCACTTCATTTGGACGACGTTTCTTTCTGAACGATTGTCTGATCGATTTCTTGACACTTTTGAAGCGAGACAAAGGCCCGTCCATGCTGGACAATTGCATTAAATCTTTAGGAAAGGGGGATAAGGGAAGATTAAGACGAATTCGAATGGATATTTGATGAATGAATTTTTAACAAACACCTGTCGAAGGGATTAGTGTTTTGGTCAGCAACACTTCCCTTCTCCGGAGGCAACAAATTGCATAGCCAAACTCATTTCCCGCTGCAAGCACTTCCAAATGGTTGTCCCATGCGATCGACGTGACCGGTACAGCCGGCTTAAACTGAGCGATAGTGCTGAATAAAATGCACAAAATGGTTTTATTTTGGTAATTCTCACTTCTTCATCAGGCAATAACCCGGGGGGTAATTGAAGGGGGCACTCCTTGCTTGAATCGGTGACTCGGCGGAAAGGCGATGGTTGAAATGACAATGAGTGGCCTCATCTGATAATGTCATATCCAACAAAAGCACTTCATTCCCGGGCAAATCCTTCTTAAATTAATTTATAAGTTAGAAAATTGTATAATTAAAGAGACTTTAGATCCCGGCATTCCTTCGTAAACCAACAATTGGCCAGCCCTCCCCCCAATGGCAATCTCGGCACTTTTTGGGTCGAAGAATATTTTTTGCACAGCCAACCGGTGATCGTCCGAATAGGGGTCGAAGATTCCGGCCTAAAAGTGAGCAATTGGCGTTGAAAAAAAAACACTCAAGCAGACCTTTCGAACTGGCGGCAAACCAATTAAACTGTCGTCGGAATTCATTTGCTGCGTTTCTTTGTTCGCTGAGTCTTCGTCATGATTTTGAAGTAAATTTGGTGTGCTGTCATCAACAAACCCCTCAAAATCCCGAGCAGTGTTTATGGAGATCCAAGGCTTGAATGATAATTCAGACGCCAGCCAAACATTGACAACGCCATTTTCGTGGCTAAATTAAATAAATTGAAAATAGTCCGGAGAGCCTAAAAGGATAATCAATTTATCAACATATTGTAATAACGAACCCCGTGACGACTAATTGCATATCTTTTGCAGTTGTTGCGTTGTTTAGCCGTTCCCTTTGGCTAATTTGAGCGTTTTTCAGTTTCAAATTACTCCTCGAAAAAATATTCGATGCATTTCGCTGATCAGTCGCTAATCGGCCTAGCAAATTTTGGGCATTTTCGGACAGCGATGTGACAGTCGTAATGCAGGTCACAGGGGAAGAGTGAATGGGGTGAAGAAAGGGCAGAGGAAGCATTCGCCAGATGGGATCATGTAAATCAATCGCAACGATTTCATCCACACAAAGAACGAACAGAATGTGGGAAGAATCTGTGGAAAGGAAAAGACTAAATTTGGCACGAAAAATAGCATACCATCGCTGTCATTGAAAACGCAAAAGTCCAAAATAGCACTATCAAAATCCAAAATTAACGATTTGTCTACACAAAAAATAGACAGTGCAAAGCGATTGTCTAGCTCATCGACAGGAACACCGCCAGCGAAAATGACAAATTCATCATCGGTAGCACTTCAAATATTCAATTCTTTTGCAAATAAAAATTAAATGAACTAGCATACTTTGAGGATCGTGAAGAAATTATTTTTGTCATTTTTGTGCATTTATTTGCCCCGAAAGGCCTTTTTCGATCCATTTCGAAACCCTGCTTTGATACTTTGAGAAGAGAGTAAGTGCCATCGTCATGAGAACAAAGCAATTTGGTGGGCGAGGAAAAAGACATGAACTTAAATAAAAAGACCAAATTTTTTACACTTATGTAAATTATTTTGAAATTACAGTAATTTGTGTTTCTGTTTTGTATGTCTGCAAAACTTCATCAGTTGTAATGTTGTAAAGAACGACAATTGAATTGTTGAAAAGAATGTAAAGCTTTGTGTGGTCTTCGTGATGGACGGTTACTCTGTTAACTGCCTTTTGTTGAGAATCAAATTCGGAAATGCTATAAAAGAGAGGACCAAATATTTAAAAATAGTGACAATGTGTCAGAGACCAAATGGGTTTCCTAGATGCAAATAATATAATAACTCTCGCCCGCAAAAATGCAGGAAACATCGACTTTTTCAGAACCGACCCCAGACAATTCCCCAATGCCTACTCTTTGAGAGCTGTGTCGAGAAAAACAATGTGCTCAATAAGCTCCATGTTGCGCACCAGAAGTGCATAAATATTGCCGATTATTGTGCCTTAAATTCAAAATGAATTGACAAAATTTGCTGTTGTTTTTTTTTTGTAAAAATTAATGCCCACCAATGAGAAGGGCAGGCTGCCCATCAGCAGCAGAGAATGATACCATTTCACAGCATGTGATTCTCTTCAAATGCTTCTCATTATTCAAATGGGTGAAGTTCAGCTGGTCGGAAATGATTTGACACCGAATAAAATGCTGAGAATTTGTGGCGGAGTCATTGCACTGAATCATCAAAGTGTTTGCCCCTGCGACAAAATAAAGTGAAGAGATTGGCATTTTGCTGCCAAAATTGGCTGATAGTTGTTGGGCACTGTTTAAATAGAATCTGAAACAAGGAATTCGAATATGCCCTCATTTCTATCCTTTTTAAAATTGTGATTATGAATAAATTCCAATCAAAAAAAAATTACATCAAAAGCCTGCCATCTTTTGTCCCAATTGCAATATAACCCAACTGCTCATCAACACACATCGAAGAGACTTTCTGAGGGAATCCATGCGTTGTCAGCTTAAAAAAGAAATGCAAAACGTTGAAAGTTTTACTGTCACTCACTCTGTTGAAGTCGACAAAGTCGTCAAAATGATCACTTTTTACTTGGTACGAACTTCCAATGCGCGACCGCAAATAACGCAGCATAACGAAGCAATATAAAAATATTTAAAAAAATGTGCGCAATTACAAATAATTTATTTATGCTTTTTAAGGGATTTTGACACGACAAATTTCAAATTTATTTTTGTGAATTAGCTTTGTTTAGTAGATAAACAAAATGTCTTAATCCGTCTGTTTAAAATACCAATTAATATCAAAATGATTTACTGAAAAGGCGTTTCACTCAATTAGTCTATTCCTTTCCTCTTATTCGCAATTTTTAAGCATAAGAAGTTTTAATTTAAATCTTAAAATTTTACCAGTTCAAATATTTTCAAAGTAATTACAACGACTATTTTAAACGATGTCTTCTTCTTCAAATAATCAAAATTTGCTGTTGGGAAAGCGAAAGGTGGCATTGAATGATTGCAGAAAATTGTATATCCAACGCGACTACAGCCAGGCATTGGTCGTCAAATTCAGCACAGATTTTCCGGATGAACTCGAACATTACGTAAATAGAACTGCATTTGTGTGTCATTGTATTCCATTATGGCTTCACTTGGTCTCAGATTAACAGAGAAGTTTGGCTGAACTTCATCAACGATCTCAACCAAATATATGCGGAAGCGGAAAATCTGACGACCATTGCTTATCTGGAGAATATCCTCGGCTTGGTCACTTGTCATCTTTCCCGCCTGTGCTTCAAGTCATTATGGAAGCGAAAGTTGGAGGAGGCACAAACACTTTTATACGATGCCAACCAACAATGCTTTGTCGGGAACGGAGTTTACGTGTGCAACCCTTTGGAGAAAGGATTCAGAGTGGTAAGTCAAACGAAAAAAGTTTTTTGGTCAGTTTCAATCAAAAATCGCTTAAGTTTTCTCATGTTTTAGAAAAAATCTTTATTTTCTCTGTACCCTGGGGGAGGGGGGGGGGGGCTACTATTAGAAAATTCAGGATAGGTTCGGAATTTTTCGAAAAAGTAAGGAATCCATACCATCCCTGGTATGGATGTGGCCCCGGTGGAAAAAATCGGGAGATGGGGTCTGGCCTTGCTGATAGACGAGGAAGCGTTAGTCCGATTTTTGTGATATCGCTTTCTTGTGATCTTTTCTTTGATTCTACATTTTTGGCAAAGGGTCAAAACAGGCCCGTAACCAAGAGAGGGGGGCTGGGAATGGGTGGAATTCCCCCTACCCGAAATGGAAAAGTTTTTTAAGGAAGGGAAATTTGCTCAATCCGCCCCTCCCTAAAATTTTTCTGGTTACGGCTTGCCCTCCCCCTAGTAATCGCCTTTGCTAGCATAGCATAATTGTATCAGTTTTCCGACCAACGTACAAGGATATACCATGCTTTGGTCAAAGCTGTGGGCAAGCGAACCCAATGGATTTTTATGGATAAATACAGCCTAAATTCAAAAACGCCTAAAAGCGACTCAAATCGAAGTGAAATAATATAAAACTCTCGACCAATTCGAAAAAAATGTTGTGCCATTCAAACGTTCCTTTGTCCGACTGAGTACCGGTGAAAAGCACTTTTTCCCTATATTGTGCCGACTTTTTCTTTTTTATCACTACGATTTTCTCTCAGATCGAAATTGTTTTGCTCGATGAACCTCTTCCATTGGCTGCGGTTCAAGACGAAAAATATGAAAAAAATGCCGTAACTAAGCCAAATGTATTACAGCCGAGGCAATGAAAAGAAAAAAAAACCCATTTATTCATTCCCATTTTTACAATTTCAAATCTTAATAAATATTTCACTTTAAGACATTCGTTCGGTATTTTACATTTATTCAATGGTTTCTCGACAATAAATCCTTTGTTTTGATGGTAATAAAATGCCCTATTCGTTCTGCCCGGTTCGTTTTTTATCCGATTCGTATTTCAACCGCAAACAGCTAGGGGTAGAAAAACGAATCGGGTCTAAACGAATCGTCCGTTTTTGGTGACGAGCCTTAGCAATGAATCTTTTTTATTGCTTTTCCTCTTCCTGCAAAAAATCGATTCTTTTCCCTTTCGTTAAAATTCTGTTCCTCCAGTTTTACGCTTTCACTGCTAAAATTTCTCCACGAGTTCTCCAGTGGCAGCAGCCGACCTGTGAACTTTGCTCTTTTGCTTTCTGCCGTCTGAGAGGGGCTTTTCCAATCCCTTTTTATCCGATTAACAGAAAATTGAGAAATTTGAACTTATCATAAGGCCATTCATTGCATTTGTTGGACGCTTTCGTCGCCCGTCCGTCGCCGCCGTTCGTCTCCCACTTCTACGCCCTCCCCTCTCGCCGGCGGTGATTTTTGTGAAGAATCGATTCACAATGGAATGAATGGGCCATTTATATTCATTCCTTTCTCACCCTCCCCTCCCCATTTTACTTTAAATGCCCCGCCAACTGTCACGCTCATAATTATAATGAGCAATTATTCATTTGTCCCCCCCCCCAAAGAACCAATGAATGAA
Source organism: Heterodera carotae (assembly GCA_024500135.1). Taxonomy (NCBI): domain Eukaryota; kingdom Metazoa; phylum Nematoda; class Chromadorea; order Rhabditida; family Heteroderidae; genus Heterodera; species Heterodera carotae. The sequence continues at coordinate 22,500 of JAKKIK010000332.1, forward strand.
TGCAAATGGCTTACCATTTGACCGTTTGTACAGCTTGAAATTCTGTAATTGGTTGCCTTTTAAAACCCTTCGTACAATTAATTATTTTTGTTTATTGGATGGGTAAATGGGCCATTTCTTTTTGGATACAAAATAAATAAAAATATTGTAATTATCTCTCTTTTGGGCCCATTTGTGTTCTTCCTCGAAAATCGTATGGAATTTCCAACCAACCCACGATCTGTTGAACTGATAACGTTCTGTTGATGTACCGGCTTAATTTATTTGGCGACAGTTGGGACAAAATGAACAAATATTGTAAATTCCCCTTAAGGGATGTCCATCCGAAATGGAATAGAAGAGAAAGCGCCGGCGGGTGGAGAAGGTGTAGAAGAGAACAAAAGGGTCGGCGGGTCTCTGAAGGACGTGGCGATGATCGATGAGATGGAGGACAGACTTGAGAATGCCGGACTGGTGAAGGCACCCGACGGGGGCTACGGTTGGGTGGTCGTTTTTGCCAGTTTTTGCACCAATGCCATTGTGGACGGCATCATCTTCACAGGTGCCAATTATGCTCCGTCGCTCTTCCAAAATGCATTCATTCAGTCAGCGCGAGTTTGGTGCCACGGTGGGAACAATTTTTCCAAAATGATGGCGTCACTGCCATCACTTCCCTTTTGGCCGGCTTTTACCTCCTTTCCGGCCCGTTGGCATCCGCTTTGGCCAACAATTTTGGCTGTGATGCCGTCGCAATTTCAGGTGAAGCTGCCATTGTGATGATACCGTTACATTGCATTTGATGGCTCTTTCGGAGATCCAATATTTTTGGACCAAAGATTATAACTTATTACGGAACAGTGCAATATGTTTAAAATCCATTTTAAAGGATCTCTTGTCGCCGCTGTCGGTTTTCTGATCAGCGCGCTTTTGCCGGCTCTTCCGATTCTTTATTTGTCCTTTGGCATCATCGGAGGTGTGTCTTGTTGAGGATATTAATAATTTTGAAAAATTATTACTCGGCTTGTCAAGGCCTCGGTTTCGGTCTCATTTTCCTTCCTGCAATTGTCATTGTTGGACAATATTTTTCCGAGAGACGCGCTTTGGCCACGGGCATTGCCGTCTGCGGCTCGGGCATTGGCACAGCCTTTTTCGGAAAGGTGTTTTTGCCATTGTTCCTTTTGAGGTTTTTGCTATTCTCCCCTCTCAGCTTAATCCGTTTCTGTTGGATTGGTTCACCGATTTGGCGGGCGAAGATGAAAGTTGGCGTCTATTCCTTCTGTTTCTGTCCGGCACTTCGCTTCTCTGCGCAATTTTCGGCTATTTTTTCAAACCGTTGAAACCGTCAAAGTCCCAATTGGAACAAGTGAAATTCGAACTTATTGCACACAAATGCCAGTTGATCTGACTGATCGAATTTAGTAAAGGTGGTTCGGATCACCGCCGAACTGATGGGAATGGATGAGAATGAGAGGGCTGCCATCATAACATCCAACGAGAGACTGTCAATGCCAATGCCCAAAAGGAGAGATTCCAATGAAGAGGAGGTCCAATTGCCTCTCGTCACTCAGGGAGTCGAAATTGAGCGGTCAGTCAGAAGAATGGCAAAAAGACAAACAAACAACGGACATTCTGACTAAATATTCAGTTTCGACAAACCGTCGCAAGGGAATGGTTCTTTTGCTCGTAAACGTCGAAATACCTTCTCAAACCGTCCGTTTCTCTCAACGCTTGAACTGTTGGCCAGCAGACAGGCCATTGTTTGTTGTCCCCAATTATTTTAAACGCACAATAATAATTTGAGGACAAAGCGTCGACTTCGAACTCCAACATGGCGTTGGAAGTAAGCAAAGCCGGCATTACCGACATTAACAGGCCGCTTTCCCGAATGGACATCTTTTATTCCGGTGTGCCTCAGAATTTGATTTTTACTTGGATGTTGTCCTTAAATGTTTCTGTGTTCATTCTTTACAATGTTATGCCCCCAAAAGGTTCCACGGCGAATTTGGCGAGTCGTCTTCAGCTAAGAGAGACGACAACGGCGTCGACAAATGTTGAGGCGGGAAGAACGTCCGTAATATCAGCGACTGGAGCTGTTGCAGTGCCGGCACGGTCAACACTTTATTTGAGCAGTGCCGGACTCGCCGATGCGGTGACTGCGCGAACGACGACGGGCGGCGGCATTTCATCCAAATGGACGCGGGCAATTCTGACGGTGTGTGCACCAAGTGACCCTTAAGTACCGTATATTTTCGAAAATAAAGCCCACTAAACCTGAGCCCAAAATAGAGCCCCATTTTTGAGGAGCGTTTGAAAAATGACGACTCCATTATAATAAAGTCCCAATTGTAGAAATTGGCAGACTAAAAAGTTATAGTCCAACAAATTGGGCCTTCCACATTTCATTTTCTTTGAAAGTCTGATATGACAAAAAACATTATTTTTACGTTCAGTCCATCCGTCCAATGTTGGATCTTTCTCTGCTGCAAAGTCCGACTTTTATTCTGCTCGCGCTCACCGGCTTCCTCACGTTGTTCTGCTTCTTCGTTCCGTTCGCTTTTGTCGGTGCGCTCGCCGACGAACGAATCGCCGCCGCCGTCGCCGCCCATTCGGCAACGGTCCATCCGTCGCAACCGCCGACGGGCGAGCAAAGAGCGGAGACGGTGGCCGAAGACAACGGAGCCGAAAGCGGCAGCAGTCAGTTGCTGTTGGTGCTTTTGGGTGCGATTTTGAACATTCATCGGCAAACACTGTACCATCCCTCCCTCCCTCCCCTTGAGGTCTGTTCAACGTTTTCGGTCGCGTCCTTTGCGGCTTTGTCGCCGACCACCCAAAAGTTGTCTCATTAATTGTCCATTTGCAACAAATGCTGCTTTTCAGGTCGACCCTTTGCTGCTTTCCAATTTGTCTCTTATTGTTGGCGGAATTGCCACTGCAATTGCGCCATTTCTGACCCGCCTTTGGATGTTTGCCATTTGCTGTTTTCCTTTTGCCTTTGGCGCAGCGAGTTTCGCCGCACTTCGCTCCATCATTTGTGTGGAATTACTCGGTCTGCCGATGAAAAGCATTTTTGAATAAATAAACGATTCATTAACTTCAGGCATCGACCGATTAACGAGGTCAGAGCCCTTTTGCCCTTCCATTCACCTTTTTGTAATATTTATCACCTCTAGTGCTTTTGGCATGCTTATGCTCTTTATGGGTGTCGCCGCTCTGCTCGGTTCGTTCAGATTATTAATTCGGTCGAATCTTTAAACAATCAGTCCCGTTGGCACCAATGTTCCATGCTTTCCCAATGAAGGTCCGCCCTTTGCCAAAATACTCAAAAATTGGACGGGTGACTATGGCCTCGCCTTTCACATTATGGGTTTACTGATGGCAGTAAGGTATGCTTCCTTCCAATACGCCAAAATTGGCGCATTCTCCGAAAACTCGTCCGTCTTTCAGCGGTTTGCTTGGCATGCCCTTGCGGCGGATTAATGAATGGGAACGTGCCAAGGGAAGGCAAATGTCCCAAAAAGAAGGAGAGGGCGAAGCTGACGAATCGAACGAACGATAATGAACAAGAGGAAAAGCAATTGGAGAAGGGAATCAGCACAAAAAAGAGAGGAGGAGAAAAGATCAACCGTTGTCTTTTTACCATTTGAAAAGCATTTTTGCGAAACAATACATAAATAAAAGGAATACCGGACACAATGAATGGGCGGGCCAGCCAATGTTTAAGGGGAGGGGTCACTAGCGCACCATTTATCAATCGATAGGAATTCTGTGCATGGCATTTTCGACTCATAATGAATTGACGACATGGAACAAAGTCCGCTCGAAATGTCCTGGCATTTCGCAAAAAGTAATTGCCCTGAAAAAATGCATATTTTCAGCCAACCGTAATTAAAGTACAATATGAGTTTACCTGAATTGAATGCAGAAACTGAATTTCAATTTGTCCCTCACTCGGATTTCAGCAATTGCTGAGGCACAGCCATTACGAACGGTCACAGACTCTTCCAATTGCTTGATCCAACTGTGATCAATCGAACGCGAAATCGTTTCTCGCACTGCCCTCTCCAACTAAAGAACCGAGCCCCAAAACTTAAAAGTACCAAATTGCCTTCCATTTGTTTACATAAAAGAATTGTCGGAAAGAGAAAAAGCCCGCAATAAGTTGAGTATATGGAAAACTGCTTTAATTCTTCCTGTTATGCAAAATACGCCTACCAAAACAGCGTCCGCCTCCTTTCCTTTCCCGCAGTGAAAATCGACGTCCAATCGAACGCATCCGTCGATGTCCATGTCGCCCATTTTCTGTTGTCGCAACCATTCTAGAAAGAAAAGCGCGACGCCTGAGCAAACAGAAGCCGAAGGTGGGACGAGGTCGGAATCGTCCAATGCGGGAAAGTCTCCGTTTTCGTAAATGGCTTGGCTTGGCTAAAACGATAGAAATTAAACAACAACAACAAATGAAATAGCGCATAAACCAAACACTTGCATTGAATTCGAGTGTCCTCAATTCGATGCCAAACGATCGGACCTTTGGCAAAGTGCTGCGAACTCGTTCGATTTGAGTGAGCAAAATTTGTGCAGTTTTTACGTCAAAGTCATAGGTCGACAAGAGTCTGAGCTTGGTTATTTCTGAGCGAAGTGGGTCACGCTGTAATGCTCTACAAAAGAAAAAAAAATCGAATTACGCCTTGACAACCAACAAATGCACCGAAAATGCAACCGTTTGACAGAGCGAAACACTTCCTTGCACCGATTGATATTAATACCCATCGAAATGCCTCCACATTCGGGTGGCATAAGTTCTTTTGGGCAACTTTCCGGGTCCGTATAAAATGCATAGAAATCGTTCTCCTAAACATTGAACTTTCTATTTCCTTAATCTTCATTCCACTGCCCCTCTGCCTCAACCCCCGTGGTACTGAATTGACGCGCTTTGTATATGCGAATTTGTTTTTTTCGGAGCTTCACCACAGTGTTAGGTCTCCCCCCCTCCTCCGCTAAGTGCAGTCATTCAAAACTCACCCGTTCCATTGTTCCCGTCCTTAAAGTTGCGGAATTAATCGCTACAATTCTGTTCTTAAATCCTTGAAACAATTGAAATGGATGGACCAAATGGTGCAAAGAGCGCAATGTGTTGGCGTTTTTTTGGATCAATTTGTCCATTACTTTCTTCTCTCCGTTACGGGAAAACGAATCGAATTCGTACGGAAAATTAATGACAGAAAGATCTGAAAAGGACAGAAAACAAAAAATGAGTGGCAGAGAAAAAATTAGAGTAAACCTTTGAGCATCAAAAAAATAGCGAACAATTCCTGGATGTTGATACCCTTCAGACTGACCAAATGCAAAACATCGAAAAACTTTGTCCCGCTTTCATTCAGAATTTTCACCAGTTGTTCAAGGTAGGAATAGCCAGACAAATCGCGAAAATCGATGCAAAGAAACTTCTAAAAAACAAAGTTACATATTATAAAACCAACAAAATATTGAAAATCAATTTTTTTTTATTTCTTTTTGTATAAAGTCGTATAAATGATGTCCGAAAGGGTCAACCGAATTATCCTTTGGCGAAGAAAGTCGTGCCCGGCAATCGTTCAGTGTGAAAACAGTCAATTTGCTGAGAACTGCGATGACTGAACTTCTCACAATCGAACCAGCCTTCTGAAAAAACAATAAATAAGAAGGTCAACTAAAAAAACGAACAAAAAAATTGAAAAATCCATCGTTAATATATTGGGCATTGCCATTGCAAATTCCAGTGAATATCTGTTCAGCGACTAAAATCTGCAAGTCTCTGTTTAAAACCGGTTGTTGTGAGCTGCTCCCAGCGGATTCGATAAGCATTTGGTGCTCAGTTACTTGAAAAAATAAATTTAGTTAACCAAGAAAGGGCAATAAGCAGCTTTCTATTAAAATGTACAAAAACAAAAAAAATTTCAACCCCAACAGCAGCTCAGCTGTTACCTTTGAGATTGGTAATTTCGTTATTTGGCAAAATGTAATGATTTAAATGTTTTCCCAAGCTCTCATAAATGTCTTACGGTATTTTTTTCTTATATTTCTTTTTCCAAATGAACTTTTCATTTATGTAGTAAAGTGAGAGTGGTTATATGAGCTGACCAATGAGATGAATGAATGTTCAAAGAGTGGCCAAGTGATTCGACAAAGAAGCGGCGCGGCAGGCAGCACATTCCATGCCCATGTCGAACTGAACCAACCCCAACCCCCATCCAACACCAGTGAAGTTCAACAACAATTCTTGCCACAAACTACATTAGCAATTTTATTTGTATTTCTCCTTATTTTTGTTTACGGAAGTAAAAAGCATAAAATTGCATTCGCACAATTTGCTTGCTTTGCTCGTCAATGTGAATAACTTTTTGGGTAGAACGAATAATTAAATGATAAGAAAGAATTACCAAATCAACTGAATGAATGAATATCTCTTCGCCCCATTCTCTGATAAAATGCATTTTCATTTTTATCTGTTCGTTGGGTTATTTCTGCTGCTCATTTTCGTTGACCATTCGTCGCCAAATAATTGCTCAAAATGTTTGCTGCTGCTGCTTCTCCTCCCTCTTTTTTGCGTCCATTTCGTTCGTTCGCGCAATGTCTCCTCCGTTCTTCTTCCGTCAGTCGATCAGCGAACATTTCATATTTTCCAATTAAACCGCTGCCATTTAATTTCGTAATATCTGCTGAGGTCCAAAACGCCCTCAGGGACGGCAAGGCAATTGTGGCACTGGAAAGTACCTTAATAACTCATGGATTGCCCCACCCGACAAACCTAAAGTATAAATAAGCCTATTCAATTTACATTTGTAACTGGTCTCTTCTTAGTGTCGCCATTCGTCTCGAACAAATTGTCCGCGAAGAAAACGCCGTTCCCGCCACAATCGCATTGCTGGACGGAAACATTCGAATTGGGCTAAGCCGAGATGAGTTAAAGCGACTGTCCAAGCCAGCAGAAGGCAATGCGTTGAAAGTGTCCCGGCGCGATTTGGCCAATTGTTTAGTTGAAAAGGTCATCAGCCTTTCTTTGGTGATTTAGTCGCAATAAAAAATGCGTTCAGAGAATTGGCGGAACAACCGTAGCGGCCACAATGTATTGCCGAAGAATGGGTTTCTGTCAAGGACTAAAATCCGAAACATTTTGTAGGTGGATAGCACACCTTGCGGGCATTCGAATATTCGCTACCGGAGGCATTGGGGGAGTCCATCGCGGAGGTGCTACTGACATTTATTAGTGCGATGTTTGGTAATTCAATGCTCGGTTCAGCTTTTAGACATCCTGGATGTTAGCGCTGATCTGACGGAGTTGGGCCGAACACCGATCGGAGTTGTCTGCGCTGGCGTTAAGTCCATTTTGGACATTGAACGAACTTTGGAGTATTTGGTGCAAAAAATAAGCGGGGATGAGAAGGGAGGGACTGATTAATTCGTCGTCCATTTGAGGAGACTCAATCCGTTTGTGTGGTCGTCTTAGACAAAAGTCCGAATTTTCCCGGCTTCTTTGGACCGCGCACATCGTTCAAAGCCCCTTATCACACAAATTCGCTCGAAAAAGTTGCCGACATTTTACGTTAGTTTTGACATTATCTATTTATGTAAAAACATTTGGCGTTCTTCCAAAGTTCTTTCCAATCGAATGGGCCTTCCAAATGGCACTTTAATCGCTTGTCCAATGCCTGAAGACCAAAGGATGGACAGAGAAAGAGATTTGATTATGAAAGAGACTGAATTGGCACTAAAAGAGGCAGACAAAGAAGCAATTCGAGGGAAGGAAGTGACTCCCTTTGTGCTGCACAGAATCCGACAAAGTCAAAGTGCCGGAGCCGCCGCAACGGAACTCAGTCAGTTCAGATGCAATAACTGCCAATAAGATATGTACATACATTCGGAGTTTAAAATTTCAAAAATGTTTTATCAATTTCGCTCGCTATTTGCAAAGTATTTTTGCACTAGTTTTTGGAGCAAAATTTGTCATGAAATTTCAAAAAAATTTTTTTGTATTTTAAAACTCATTTTTGTTGTTCACTTCTTGAATTTTGGAAAATTGATTTTACTTAAATTTGAAAAAATGCCAAAACAGGTGCTATTCATTCAAAAACCCTATTTTAGTTTTTTTAGGTGTTAAAAAGTCGTTCTATTTAAATCAAAAATTGTTCAGAGAAAAGACTATTTTTGGGCATACTTTTTTAAGATGCATTCACAATCACTTTCCGCTTGGTGTTCAAATAATTATTTCCATTTTATCACTCCTTGTCGAGTTGTCCTTATTAGTGGTCGGTCTCTAACTTCAGACATTGCTTTGCTGGAGAACAACGTCCGAATTGGAGCTCGTCTGGCATTAGTCTGCTCCAACAAAATGACTTCCGCAAAAAGCGCAACAAATAATGAGCAGAAAAAGTTCGAAAAGGACACCTCGAAAAAGCGTCCCAAAATAGTGAGTTTCATTTTCAATTTTATACGCTAATTCCATTTGCTTTTTGAAATATCGCAAGAAAACATTTCAAAAAGATGGTTCAATTTCATGTCTGTGTCGGTGCTTCCATCGTCGACGTCGCAGTGTTTCACGACAAATGCTCACCTTCCGTCGTTGGTGCGTACGTTCCGTCGCGCATCGTTCAGTCTCCCGGGGGAGTGGCACGGAACCACGCGGACGCGCTGAGCCGGCTCGGCTGCGACGTTACACTCATTTCGGCATTGGGCACAGAGCGGCGGCACAAAGAACGGAGGCAAGGCGAACAACAGCAGCTGCAGAAATGGGAAGTGGACCTTTTCGGACGCTTTTTGATGGAGAGATGCGAACATATTGTGAGCGGATTTTGTTTGTTTGAAGTTGGCTTTATCCGTCGTTCACTGACTGTGCCAGGATTGGTCCCACGTATGCCATTGTCCAGACACGCCGACTGCCAGCTCCGTGGGCATTTGTTTGAAAGGAACAGTTATTTCGCAGGGATTTATTTCGGTGGAGCCAATTATGGAGCAAATGGATGACAAATATGTGAGACGGAAATTGGGAGGGGAGGGAGGATGGACGGATTACATCGCTTGTTATCTTTTAGATCCAATCGAAGGAGGAACAAATTACCAACGCCGAATTTGTCTTAGTAGACGCCAATTTAAATGAACGAACACTTCGTAAAGTTATCGAATTGGCACAAAATAACGATACCCGAGGTACAAACCGTTTAATTTAACCAAGCCCGTACCCAGAAAAATTTTCGGGGCTCTGGATACTGCCTGAACCTAATTATGCTTACTTCCCATAGTTTGGTTCGAGCCGACAAATTGGACGAAAGTGTCAAAGCTTTTTGAAACATTTGGACCAAATGCCCTGCACAAAATAAATGTCATTTCACCTAATATGGATGAATTGGAGGAAATGGCAAAACATTTGGACGACGGTGCCTGTCGGAGATTCGTTCGCGAATTAAAAGGTAGGATCGGGAAAAAGTATAATTGGCAATTAAAAGAATAATTGGCAATGTTATTCAGCTTTTCTAAATTCGTTGTCCTCTTCTTCAACGCCAAAAGAGCAATTTCCGTCACTGATCAACGAATGGATCTCGCAGAACCCAACGCCGAGCGTTCTTTTCCCGCCATCGATGGATCATTTGCTGATCACTTGTGACTCGATGGGTGTCCTTCTGCTTTCCCATTCCACCGATTCTTCGTCCATTTTTGCTCACTTTGCTCCCCCACCGAATGTCCCAGCTGATCAGATTGAGTCTGTGTCGGGAGCCGGCGATTGGTAATAAAATAACATTTGTCGTTCTATACATATTTTGTATTTAAGTTTCAACAGCGGCTTTCTGAGTGCTTTTCTGAGCGGGTGCAGTCTCGAGAAGTCGATGGAATTGGCGACAAAATGTGCCTCCATTAGTATGCGCAGTGCTGAGACAGTGCCCGAAATGATAGGTCAATAGGGAAACGAAGGATAGAACCACTGAAATAGCGTTTTTGTACAAAGACAATGTCACCCTTCCAACCTATACAAAAGATATTCATTCAGCTAATCAATCAATTTGTTATTTTTTGTATCATGAAAGAAATGCATGAATTTGAATCGATACTATGCTTGCACCCGATAGCAAAAGGTAACATTTAATTGTACGTAAATGACTGACACAAAAACAAGCAGTACGACGAAAATTTCGGGATATCACTCGAATTTCGATGTGCCAATCGACGAATCAAGAGGTTAATATTAAGGAATGAAAATGAATTGAGATATATTGGTGGCATAATTGTGTGGCGGTAAAATCCCTCCTTCAGAATTCCATTATTTTGGATTTATAAAAGCAAGATCGTAAACAGAAAAATTTTCGGGGGGGGGGCGGCAATTGGTCGAAAATTGGCAAATTTTCCTTTTGCTGCAGAAAAATCCCCACCCCCCCTGCTGGTTACGATCCTGTATTAAAGAATTAGATAAATTTCTACTAATGAGATTCTGCCGACGCACTGTGTGAGAATGGATGGCAAATATGCAAAATGCTTATAATTAGTATTAAAAATAGGGGCAAGATAAATGTTGATTGATGCCGTGTTGCCTCTTCACTCGGCAACAGACGTGGTCACTTGGTTCGTCGTTAATTGGTTCGGCGGATTTGTGACGGAATATCGCCGGGATGGTCTGTCAGCCTCTTCCATGCTGCTAAAACAAAAAGACACACTTTTCAATGGAATGTTACAAGTTAATTGGTTCGACCTGCTCAGTGTCCTTTGTCTTTCCATGCCGGGAATAGTGACGCCGGAAAGGACGCCACAGCCTTTGCAGAGCAAAATCAGCGAACGAGCCAAATTTCCGGGCTAAAACGAATGAAAAGTCGACAAATCAGATACCAATTATGTGGAAAAGTACCGCTTCGGTCATCACATCACCGACCCCGTCGACAACCAACAAAGTTGTCTTCTTCTTGTTCATGTTTTTGTGTGTGTTGTACACTGTCTGAAAGAGAAGGGCTATTAATTTAAAGATTTAAAATGCCGTTAAATTTTGCCTGAATATGGGGTGCCCTTGAACCGGTGACCAACAAAGCTGAAAACGGTTCCAATTATCAAAATAAAAAGCAATCAAAATCGGTCACATGAAAGCACAAACTAACCGTCCATGTTGTCCAATTTCTCGCCAATGACTGAAGAGAAGTCCGTCCGTTTGCTAAAGCTGTACAAATACTTGCTCAGGTTCTTTGGATTCAGCGTAGCCTTCAGTTCTTCAATGTATTGCTGCTTCTCCTTTTTGTCGCTTGATCCGAATTTGTGCATGACCAAATAATCCCAGGCGCCTTGCGTCATCACACCGTTTTCCAGGCGCAAATTCATTAACTGAAGCGCATAAGATGAATTTTAAAGCGAAAACGGCTTTTGTTGCCTTGTCTTTGAAATACTCAATAACACCGGCGGTTGTGGAAGTGCAATGGACCAAAACAATGCCCATTATGCGATTGGGCCATGCAAGTGCAAAACGGCAAATTATGTTGGCACCGGCTCCCTCCCCGAAGGCGATGCAAGTGCGAACATCGACCTGAAATCAGAATGTTGTTGGAAAATAACCGATCACACAATTCACCGCATCAAGCACACAAACGAGGTCTTCGCCGAGTTGTGCAAGCGATGGAAATTCTCCAACAAAGTCAGCTTCATTATCCTGAAAAGAAAAGCCGAATGGCATGTACCAAGCGAACTGTTCCTGATAAGACACCACAAGGTCTATTGACGCAGATTTAACTATTATCTATTTCGGAAGCAGCAGCCCCGAAAACAGCAAGATATTAAATATTTTTAAAATTTGGGCAGTTCAGACACCGTGAAAAAATTTTTTTAGGAAGCTATATATATCCAAAAAAATTTTCGATTTTTTGTTCAAATTCGGATCAGAGAAACGTTGGGCTAAATGGGTGTTCGTTTCAAGACTAGCGGCCCTAAAAATTCATAGAAACCTGTTATCCGTTTTAAAACCTTCAAAAATGGGCGGGAGTAAACTAGAAAAGAATTTACAAAATCTTTTACTACAGTTTTTAGCAAACAAAACAACTCAGTTTTATAATTTTCAGCTCACTTCTTGTCCCGGCACACAAATGTGGAGAAAAACAGTGTGCTCCTTGACCCCAGCCATTGAACGATGGCCAACGAAGCGGACAAACGATTTGTGATTGGTTCCGACATCATGAACCGTGAGGATGACCTAATAAGAAATTATTTTGAAAATTCCCTTATAATTTTCGTCAAATTCTCACTGTTTTGCTATGGCGCTCTTCCAAGTTTCCCTGCACGTGCACATTGAAGTTGCCATATTTCCCCTTGAATTTTTTGCATCAAATGTAATTTGACCACTCTTTCTCTTTGACCAATAAGTCAGTAATGAGCACTAAACTCACCTTCACTTTGATGATCTGCAAAAGGGAAGGAACAGAATAAATTCATTGATTCATTCTCATTACAAAAGTATTTGCTTGGGCTATTTACAGTCCGTTAAGAAATTATAAGGCACGAATTTTTTTTGACACTTCACCTATTTCCCATGGTCCAATCGAGCTGAAATTTTTACCATACATACCTTGCCTAT
>JAKKIK010000333.1:0-35034 GCA_024500135.1 Heterodera carotae
GGTGGCTCGGATGGGGCGAGGGGTCGGAGCGAGTGGGGGGGGGGGGGGGATGGGGGGAGTGAAGGGGGGGGGGGGGGCGGACGGCTCCGGGGGCGGGGGGGGGGGGGGGGGGGGAGGAGAACGGGGAGATGCCTCCCTCGACGGGGAGGGGGGAGGGGAGGGGAGGACATGCCCTCCTCGACGGAAGGGGGGGGGGACATGCACTCCTCGACGGAAGGGGGGGGGGGGGGGACATGCCCCCCTCGACGGGGGTGGGGGCACGGAATTAAAGACGATATCCTCCCGTACAGAATGAGGACAATATCCTTCCTTATCCCTCTCTACAGTGAGACGATATGCTTCCGTGCCCCTCTCGACAGGATCAGAATGGTATCCTTTTTCTGTTTGTTTTCCATGCTCAGCAGGAAGTCAAAGCGTTTCACAATTCTCGCACCTCAAAAGTGTAGTGATTTTCGTCGTTTTGTTCATTCCATCCAGCAAAGTCACAATTGCCAAGAATGTTTGAATGGGTTCTTCCTACGCGTAATAATATAATAATAATTAATATAAATATAAATATGGACTAAAATAAAAATAAAAATACCACAAAAGTCTCTCACAATTGTTTTGAACTGAATCGAAATGATCACAAACAGCGAACCAAGTTAACTGAACCTGGAGACCGATGTACAGCGAGGGGAAGAAGGAAATCACCCACAGCACAGCGATCAGCCACAACTGAGAGAGACACAAGCCAAATTCAATAAAAGTGGTTTCAAAGGATACTGTATATCTCTACAGATCCGGGGATTCAAAATGGGTTCAAATGGAGGGGGGTGGGTAACAAAATTTCTTTAATCATGATTTCGCTAAAATTTGGCTATACGTTTTTGGTCACGAACTCAGATAAGGGGTTCTATTAGAGGAAATAAATCACTGGTTACCATTGTGCCATGATGAAAATATGGCCGGAGACTAAAAGGATAACAAATGGCGACCAAACGCTCGCCAGTGAGGCTGTTGTAAAAAGAGCACGAAAAATTAAAAATAAGAAGACAAAAATTTACCCGACAATGGTCAGAATGGAGCAAAAAGTGAACCAACTGATTGAAGTGCCTTCGGGGGATAGAATGGCGAAATTATTTCATAAAAAAATAGCGGTTGAATCCAACAAATAAAATATTGAAAAACGGCGGAAAGTTTATGGGCCCGAAGGATGTTTATACAAAGAATAGGAATAGAACTCACTGGTGGCCTCACAAAAGCCATTAAATGCCGTCCATCCATTCAAATTTCGGTGCCAAAGGCTGAACACGTCGAAGGATACACCGACAAAAATGAGGAGCAGGTCGGAAACAGCCAAACTTGCCTAAAATAACGTGGTTCGAAAAGAATAAACCCTACTGACCAGAAAATAATTGGTGTGAGAATGGAGAGACGGAGTACGAAAAATGACCTAAAAAGGAGGCCAAAGAGAGGGGAAAAAAATATTAATTTGAAATGGCGGCACTGACGAGAACGGTCAACAAATTGCCCATGAAGCCGAAAAAGCCGACAGTGGAGAAAATGACGGTCAGAAGCAAACGACTCCATTCACCGCCGCTGATTCTGACAATTGAGTGCCAAAAACGGATGAACAGACAAAGTGGCCAAATAAATGGAAGCGAATTTTTGAAAAGATGTTAAATTACTCAACGGTCTTTTGGCCAACGATTCCGCAAGTAATTTGGCGAAATCAGAAACATGATTTTGTGAACAAAATGGGCGCAGTGTATGGATGAGCATGTCCGGGTCGGTCTCCGACTGAACGCGACGCGGCGTTTCGTGAAAGGGTTTTTACTTTTTTTTTACCGTACCTCAGCCAAAAGGAGCGTTCGATTGCCTCCTCCGAGATCAAAGAACTGATCGGCCTGCTAATCATTTAGAACATAAAGCCAACTTATCCCTTCAAAAACTGATGAACGGACCTTCAATTCCATCTGCGATGAGATCAAAAATGAAAAAGCATTGGCCAGCGATGGTCCGCCATTTTGGGACTGCTGCTGATAATCCGTGGATATGCTGATCGGAGAGAGACTGTGAAGCGTGGTGATATTCATATCTCGTAAAGGAATACGGTGGTGACAGGTGGCAAATGCTAATACGGTATATGGGAGGAAACCGAAAATGAGGAGAGGGAGGGAGTGGGAGAACAGACATAGGGACAGTGGGAGAGAGTAGGGAGTGGAGAGAGTGGACGGACAAGAACGATACGCAGACAGACACACAAATGGATACGGTAATTTTTAAAATTGAAATTGGTCAGCCCGAAATGGGACAATTTGAAAAGCATTACGAACAAACAAATAAACATGTACAAAGTCATCCATCAACAGCAGCTCCCCCCATCATTTTCCATATTTTCTTTACTGCCGAAAGGATGGAAAAGGCAAGAAATTTTGCCAACAAATTTATCCATACATATCATTGATTCAAACATTTTGTAAATTCATCATGCCCAAATATAATAAAAATACAAACAATAAACAATCCATGGGAAGGAAAATTAAGTCGTATTTATAAGAAACATTAAATTTAACTGAGAGAGAGAGAGAGAGCGAGCAGAGGGGCCATGGCCATTAACACACAACGGAAGCTAATTTTGTTGGCCAAATAATAGTAAGTAATAGTATCAAATTCAGGAAAATTTGCAAACTTTCGTACGGCAGAATGTAAATCCATCCAAAAGCATGGGAATTTTCTTAAGTTTTGAAGTACAAATAGTAAAAAAATTTTGATACCTAAGGGTTTTGTTTTGCAAAAATGGGTTTTGGTCCGGTGACTCTTCATAAGAGAAATGCCAACAGATAAATTTGTTTCATCACATCAAACAATGAAACAAAGTTTTATAATTCATCGACACTCGCCCTCCTCGATTCTCTTTAGTTTCATTTCAGACCTCGGCACTCTCAATATATTTTTATGGCAAAAGAGATAAAATGATAAAGATTGTTGGCATATACATATGTGTAACAACAAATTGGAAATTTTCAAATAAATAAAGATGGCATCCATTTTCTATCAGATCATCATTTTTCACCCTTCCTGATTTTCGTTCGCGATGAGAAAAATCCAGGCGGTGTGTCAGCATTGGAATTGAGCAGACGAAGAGTCAATCCCTAATTAATTTGTAAAATTAATTTAAATATTAAATTTTTATTCGAACTCAATACCTTTTCGCTCAGTACAGATTTGAACGCCCTCTCGTTGTCTGTTTTTTTAAGTTTCAATTCCGACGCTGAATTTTTTCGATAAAAATCCTTTGAGAATTTTCTCGACGGTATTCTTCGGAGATGCAACTAAACATCAATAAAAAGCTTGATTAAATGCGCGGTTAGATTGGACATTGAAAATGGATGCCCCGCCGGCAGAGACGTATCCAAAATTTGGGTCTTACAAATTAGGGGGGGGGGGTAGTACCCCCGGTATCCCCCCCCTCCCCCTGGATACATGCCTGCCCTCCGGGCCAATCCTTACGATTGGGGACGACAAACTGTCCAAACTGCCGTCCATTTCACTGTCTGCAATGCATTGACTAAAGTTCAATTCTCTCCATGATTTCCCAGCATAAGTGGGAAAGTTTTGACGCGTATCGACAATTCTTAACAACAAAAAAATGTACAAAAAAAACATTTGCATATATTATTAAAACATGTGTTTTTAAAATAATTGGGTACCTAAAAGGACTCCACGACGAAATTTCCTCTCAATTGAGGATATTTGCCGGAGGAACCTTTGGTCGTAGGGCTCACTTTTACAAGATTTCTAATAAATATTAGGGTCAGTATTCGGGGATGCAATTCATTTCCATGCACTCCCCTAAGCCTAACAATTACAATATACCCCTTTACAGTAACCCGGTATAAATTATTAAATGAAAATAAAATAAATGGACCGTTCTGAAGCATCAAATGCGGTGGTTGTGTTATTGGCCAAATTGGTATCTGATTGCTTTGCCTTGTAATGTTTAACCGGAAAAATTGGGACCTAAAAAGAGAAAAAAGAAACGAATAAAATAATGAGCTAAACTTCATATTATACAGAGAGGAAATGTATTCAAAAAATATCAAAATTCATTTTAACATAGAAGAAACATCCCGACTAGGCAATACGCCCATTGTAGGCATGTACTCACAATTGTTAGCGGAAAAGACGCGACTGAATTAACGTAAACTGATAATTCACTTATTGAGAAGTTCATTTCATGAAGAATTGCAAAAATATCCTCAGGACTCGTCTCTGTGACATTTTTTGCTTAATAAGTCGTCCGAGTTAAAAAGGTCCATTTAAACAATTACTTACCTTCGACCAACTTTTTTAGCTTTTTTGCTAAATGTTCCACAAAATTTATAAGAAGGCCGTTAAGAAAATGAAGTGACGAGGATTTGGCCGTCGAAAAGCCAGTGTTTTTTGTGACCGATGCTGTTGAAATAAGCATTAACTCAGAAGCAAAGTGTTTATCTCGTAACATGTTAGTTTTGCTGAGTATAAAAGATATATGTCCAAGAGCCTTTTATTGTAAACTTAATAACAAACTAAAACGAGACTTTTTCCTTGAAATTTTCGAGAAATGACCGGGAAGTGGAATATGCTTAGATACGGTACAGTACCGGTAACTCTCGCCAGATTAACACAAGACAAGAGATGTTTGTTCAAACCTATAGTTTATTCAAAATGAAAGATGCAATTTCATTAACAAACACTTCAAAGATGCGTCCAATCAAATCATTGTCACTCCTTTCGTTGTTTACCCTCACGAAAGTTGACCACAATCGGCAATAGTGACCTGAATGGAAAGAAATTAAAGGCTGGCCGATGAGCATCGAATGGCTAACTTCGTTCGCAGTCTTTCCACTCTGACTGCCCTGCGCTTCGACCTTTTTCACCACATCCATCCCCTCAACGACTCGACCAAACACCACGTGTTTGCCGTCCAACCACTAAATACCAATCCGTTAAACATTTTACCAACCGAGTCATTTATCGATATTGACTTACCCCGGTCTTCACTGTGGTGATGAAAAACTGCGACCCGTTGGTGTTAGGTCCAGCATTGGCCATCGACTAAAAATAATTGTTTGACCATTCTCTTTGTCATTCAAACTCACCAAAATTCCAGGCACAGTGTGTTTCTCTTTGAAGTTCTCGTCCGGGAATTTTTCGCCTTAAGCAAAAGCGCATTTTGGTGGTGACATTTTGCACCGCAATAACTTATACCGTAAATCGATTCGCCACCGGTCCCATTTCCGCGAGTAAAGTCTCCGCCCTAAAGTTTGTGATACAGACTCATTGTCAGACCCAGAAAATTTAAGCCGTTTTCAAGGAATTTCCCTAACTTTTTGCATTAATGGCAAGAATAATGGAAGACGTACCTGAAGCATGAAATCCGTAATGACTCGGTGAAACTTCGATCCTTTGAAATGCAAAGGCTTGCCTAAAATAATGGTGTATATATTCCAAATATTGTAGCATATAAATTCTCTCAAAATAATAATACCACTTTTGCCCATCCCTTTCTCGCCGGTGCACAAAGCTCTAAAGTTTTCGGCTGTCTTTGGGACGATGTCATTATACAATTCCATCACAATTCGACCTAAACCTAATTGAGGAGGCTTGAAGAAAACCCATTGTCCCTTTGAACCTGTTGATTTGCCACCAATCATCACATCGAAAAAGACTTTGGGTCGCGCAGCCATGTCTAATTGTAAGTACTAAATACTAAATATGTCAAAATTCTTAACAAAACAAGACAAGAATTTATTAGGTTAATTCACAGAGAAAATCGCGTACAATTTAGAAAATCAAATAAATTATTAAGAAAAAGTAAGAACCTATAGTATATGTATTCATTTTTAGGAATAAAGACACTATGGTTCCTAATAAAGAAGGACGGGAACGGATCCTAGGCGGGGGTTTAACGGAGCCCCGGTCCTCGTTCACATGCTTTTTGTCTTTTGTCCTATATTCGTTCCCGGGTCTAAAGGAAGCCGCGGTAAGGTTCCCGGCTTATCAAATTTTTGCTGGTCTCTATTTGTTGAACTATGCTATAGGTGATGATTTCAATCAGTACCGACCCGACATTTGCCCTCAAATGGAGTGATTTTGTTAATTCATTTACAATAAATTTGCACAAAAATTGATTTATCGTCTATCCTATGTATGTTTGTGCTGATTTGTGAGTAAGAAATAAAATTAATTGTTTGTTGTTCTTTATTTGAACTATATTTTTTAGCGCTAAAATGAGAAATATATTTTTTTAAATTAATTACACACACAATTTGCTATTAAAAATTTAAATTTATTTGATTTAATTTTTTAATTCAAATTTTAGTTGAATCCAAAGATAGAATAAATTCCAATGTATGAAGCATTCACAAATGAAGAAATTGTTTCCAAATTACCCATTGACGCTTCTTCTATCACCTGCTATGGTAGATATTATAATAGTTATTATATATCGTTTCTAAGCTGCACATTTGGGGAGACGCAAGTCCAAAAATCATAATTCTGTAAATTCATAGGCCAGAATCCGAAATTCTTTGGCGCAAATATTGTTTTGGCCAAAAGGTGCCAATTTGGGAGCGCAAGTGTCGCCTAATCAATTCTCTTGGTCCAAGACACTTACATCACATTCCTTTTCTTTGTATATGCCACAATTTATAGTTGTCATAAAATGCCAGTTTAGTTTCAACAGATAAATTATTCATCGGATCGAGACAAGGACATTTGATAACCTGTAACCAAACTATAGGAGGTACCTAACCAAATTTGTCTGCTTTTATAATAAAGTTTTAAGGCATTTCCAAGCATCATTATGAATATCAAGTCTGTCGTACTTTTGAAAGACGAGCAATAATTGAACTTCGAGTAGTCGAGTCGCACGATTTAATTATCTGTTTGACCGACCAGCATTTGTCCATCCATGATGCCATCGAACCATTTAAGTATATTTGAAGTTTTTTGCATTTAAAATGGTTGTCTCTTCTAGGATTTTGCATGTTTGCACTAAGTACAAGCCAATATCTGCTTTTTCTTTCTTTCTGGATGAGGTAGCCAAAGTCAATGCGATTAAAACTTATTTTTTTATTACAAGGACAACACACTTTTGGTCGCCATTTCTGCTCGGAGGCGTTTGTACATTTTCAAATATTTGGATGAAATACTTTGTGAGATTGACTCTTTTGCACCAATAATTCTGTTGGATAATGCCCTTTCTATTGTCTGGTAATTATTTTTGCTTCGACTTCAAAATCATCATCCATGAGTTTAAGGTGTGCAGCTAATAATTTAATTTTGGCAATTAAAAGTGAGTACCAATTCTGGAACATCGATCTTCAGCATAAAAATGAGCCTGAGGATGAAAAGGTAGAAATTACAATAGCTTGTAGTTATTTCCTACCATTACCGCATTTTATCTAACATTTTGCCATTGTATTGCTCTATGCCTCCATCCAAAAGTTATTTTTCTTTCTATTAGGATTCCGAACTCACCGCAATGCCTAAAAAATTGGACGTCGTTCGGATAGGGTCCAACGAAATCACTCCGCTGGTTGTCTTTCTGCCTAACATGGAAATTGTGGGCATTCGTCGAGATGACAACATAGTCGACTTTTATGAGCCTAACTCGGGAAAGATTGCCGCCGATTTTAACAGTTGCAAATTTTCGGACCAAATTCTTTCTTTGGGTTAGTTACCAAAAAATTACACATACAAAAAAGCCAATGCCCGTAGCGAGCCCAGAAGTTTTCGGGAGTGGGGCATTTGTATAAAAAATTGTACCATACATTCTGTGACTAGGGAATTTCTTAGTAAAAATGTCGCTTAATATTTTAGCATATCATCATCCCTATTTGCTCGGAATACTGCCTAAAAATCTACTCGAAGTCCGATCAGTCAATCCTCCGATGCTAATCCAAAAGATACCGCTGCTGAAGGTTTCGATGATTTGTCTGGGCAACAGGTCAACTAATCAAAAATCACTCATTTACGTTAATTTGATTAGTAATTATTTTTTCATTTAGCGGAAGTGGTCAGTTGGAGTGGGCGAATTGCGTGTTTTGATTTATTTTATGCTCTGTTTAATAGTTTATGCCGCAAATGAATCTCAAATATGGAAGCTCTGCTCAGAAAGTCTTGTTCAAAGAAACATTCGTTTTTTGATAGAGGAGAAGCAATTTGAATTGGCTGCACAACTCACCGTATGGACATAATAATAATATACGTATATTTTGATGACAATGACAAATTGGGCTAATTTTTGGTAAGGAATCGCCGACACAGAAAATGGCAATTAAACGTCAAATGGCCGCAAAGTTTTTTCTGGAGCGTAAATTCTCAAAATGCTTTGAAATTCACAGTGCACTAAAGACCGGTAATAAAGTTTTATTTGATGTTAAATCGACTGAAAAACCATTCAGATGTTCTGTTGGTCCTGAATTTGTTCCCGTTTTTAATTCCGGATAAATACTTCGCTGTGCTGTCTCGGTACCCGCAGGCAGATTTGCAATCGTTCGAAGTTTCGTTGGACAATATAACTGAAAATGAGAGAAAATTTGCAACTCAAGCGCTTATCCAGTTTCTTGTTTCGGTAACGGAATATCACAATGCCAGATTACAGCCAATTGCCCCTCGATAAATTTCTAGATATGTCTAAATTAAAACAATTTAGCGACGGGCAGAAAACATTTCCGTTGTTAATCAGCACTATTTGGACTATAACAGCGGCAATAAGGAGGGCACATTGAGCACAAATGCCCTAAAAAGACGCGAGGCTTCACTTGAGCTGATTGACACGGTGTTGCTTAAATGTTACATTAAGGTACGCCGGAAGCAAATGTTTTTGAGGCGCAATTCTTAATTTGTGCGATTTTGTAAAAATCGGTTTCTCATGAACACATTTAACTCTGACAATAAGAAACAAACAGATAATCTGATTGATCAACATATTATCAGGTGAACCCGTCAATGGTCAAGTCGTTGTTACGAACCAAAAATTGCTGCTGTATTGTGTCGGAGGCGGAGAAAGACCTTAACCAAAACGGAATGGTTGAAGAGTTGCTGATACTTTACGAGAAAAAGAAAATGTACAGGAAATGTAAGCATTCCTTTTGTATTGGCTTTTTTCGGTCTTTATATACTGTCACCAGCAAAGATCTCGAATTGCTCCAACGAGAGGTGAAAAAGCATGAGTTATATGAGATTAGACATATCGTCAACTTCCTTCGACGTTTGAAGCGGGACCAAATTGCATTGGTTTTTGAATTTTCGGCTCCTATTTTGTGTACGGATGTTGAACTCGGTGTGCAGGTATTTGTCCGAATAATTTAGAATCAATTTCTGTTTTTCATAATTTGAGATCTTTACTTCGACGGATGACAGAGAAACGGACCCAAAACAAAGTGGAGGAAATGACCCGAGCGTTAAATTTGACCGGGAGATGGTGCTGCAATTCCTGCGGAAAGAGTGCGTGCAGGCCGTCATTCCCTATTTGGTGGGGGAGCCGTGCCGAACAATGCGTGCTATTATTTTATTGAAAAGTGAATTTGTTTAGGAACACGTAATTTATAAATGGAACGATGAGAGTCCTCGATTTCATGAGGAATTGTTGGGGCAGTACGTGCTGAGGAGTAAAACATTGCTCGGCCAGTTCCTTCACTCGCTCTCATCATCGGCTGTTGTTCCCTCATTTGTCGCTGCTATCAAATCGGACGACGATGAGTTGTCGCTGTTGAGGAGAAAATTGCAGAAATTTCTGGAAACTGATCAGTTTTATTCGGTCGAAAATGCACAAGATCTTATTGGGGATGACGAGAGTGCGTTCGTTGGTTTACTTATTAATGCTTTGGACAGAATCATTAAGGCGATTTACATGACAATTAAATGTTAAGATTTGATGGAGGAAAGGGCCATCTTAATGGGCCGGTTGGGACAGCATTTGAACGCGCTAAAAATTTACACCGGAATTCTGATGGATTTCAGCAGAGCGGAGAGTCACTGTCAGACATATTACGACAGCCGAAATGCGTCGACTCGCAATGTGAAAAGCCAAATGCGGTGAACACAACGCTCTTTTTTGCAGATTTTCTTCGATCTCTTCCACTATTACATAATTGGTACAATGCCTCAGGAAAAAGAGGCCGCCAACGCTGAAATTCGGCGCAAACCGAACATTACAGAAGCATTGAAATTGTTCAAAAGACATCCGACCAAAATAGACACAGGCAAACCAAACAATGGAAAAGAATAACACTTTCCAAATTTATTTAAGTGGACGCTTTTGCTCTCATTCCTCCATCGATTCCATTCACTCGAATCTGCGAAGCAGTTAAGGCGTTATTTGAGACTTCGAACAATCAGCTGGCATCCGTTCGTTTTGCCAAGCTTATTGCAGTTGATCCTCTCTCTCTTTTATGTGCAGATGGGTCTGATTGCCTCCTTCACAAATCTACTCATTCAACGGACTAAAAAACGACTGAAAGAGTTGAAAAGACAACGCATTTCAATCTCCGAGATCGCGCAGTGTTTGATTTGCAGAAAAAGGATCATGAACAGGTGGTTGTTGTTGTATGCGGACTTTCGTTTCCCTACAAAAATATTCATTCTCATTTAAGCGCCTTCATCCGAAATCGTGATGGTTCTTTTTCCCACTTTTTTTGCTACAAAAGCCAAATGGAAAAGTCGAAAGAAAAGAAATTGGCCGATTAGGATCAACCATTCGCATTCTCTTGTTTCTTAAATAACATTTTAATTAAACATTATTATCAAGCCATATATTTTAATTTTGGGTTATTCTTTCTTCACATACCCTCACCTATTAATTTATTTTATCAGAAAAACTTTTCTTTTCTCAATTTCGATGTCAAATAGTGAAGATGGCCTTATTACATATACGGTTCTGGAACAGGTGGTTCCCCTGTCCGAGTTCAGTTCGCTTTTTAATTCAGTGTCAGAGTTTTAGAAGAAAGTTGAGAAGCTCGTTGTCGACAGAAAGCGGCAATGGACCGATGCTCACGGGACGGAATTACAGCGTTCCCTGCACATTGACTACGTACTGAAATGCCTTGACGGTTTGTCCAAGGCGTATTCGGTGGGTTGCTCTTTCGTTCTGTTTACTGATGTGCTGCTTTGGGTTAAGGGAATGGATGCGAGCAGAAGTTGGTTTTGCTACTGGGGCTTGCACGGTTATTTTTTGCCAAACTCGCTCAACTTGGAGAAGCATTGCTTTTGCAGGTCTTCGAATACTCGGCCACAAACCAGAAAAATGTCTGCTCAACAGGTGGTTGAAATTTTGACGATTCAGCTCGTTCCTTCCCCTCGGGTGTCGAAGCATTTCCCACCTTATAAAATGGCCACTTTCTTATGCTGTTTTTTTAGCGATAAACTCAACTTCTCTGAATTTTCAAGAGGGATCGTAAACTATTTTTTATTTTTAGGATAATTTCTTTTCTTGCGTCGTGCCAAACTGAAGACGGTGGCTACGCAGGTTTTTGGGGGGTTTTTTTTACCATAATTTACATTCTTTTGCTCATTGTTCAAAGGAGGCCCCGGTCAAATGGCCCATTTGGCCACCACTTACGCTTCCGTTCGTTACCCGTTTCACTAAACAACTTGAAAATCGTATTTATTTAATTTCAGATCATGACACTGATTTCCATTGGCACTGACGAAGCGTTATCTTCCATCAATCGTAATTCCCTCCGCCGTTTTATTTGCTCTATGCGACGACCGAATGGGAGTTTTTCCATTCATAACGGAGGCGAATGCGATGTTCGGTAATATTGCGGCAAACCAATTTTATTGTGAATTTGATTTTTAGAGCTGCGTATTGTGCACTTGCAGTTGCCAACATTTGTGCGTTGCCGGGACGAGATCAGATTTTCGAGGACACTGCTGCTTGGCTGATCCGTTGTCAAGTGAGAACAAATTATGGTCAAATATTAAGCGCAATTCGATAAAAGCACATACAAATTGAGTGAAATGCACTTGGCATTTCAACTGACAAACTTTAAAGTTAAGACGTACGAAGGCGGATTCGGGGGTGAGCCGAATTGTGAAGCGCACAGCGGCTACACCTTTTGCGCGTTGGCGGCACTCGCTTTGTTGCGTAAGGTGCACTTGGTAAACATTGACGCGGCACTCAAATGGCTTACCAATCGTCAAATGACTTCCGAAGGCGGCTTTCAGGTAACGGCGCTGGCTTAAAATGAACCCTGCTGAATTTCTATTGTTCTGCCCCTTAAGGGACGTGCGAATAAACTCGTAGACGGCTGTTATTCATATTGGAACACGGCTTGTTTCTCCATCTTGGAGTGTTCTGATCCGTTGATGGACCAAAATAAACCATTCCAAAAGCTTTTTGACACTTTGGCATTACAGTCCTATGTGCTAGAGGCATGTCAAGCGACTTCGGGGGGACTCAGAGACAAACCAGACAAGTGAGTCCTTTCGTCTCAATTTATATTTTTCTTCCTAATAATGGAATCAAAATTTCCAGAAGTCCTGACCTCTACCACACATGCTATACTCTCTCTGGACTTTCCATTTGTCAGTTTTATTCCGACGGTGAAATTTCGGCTGATAATCAAAATGTCGTGGTCAGTTTAAACATACCATTTTAGACACAGCGCTTTAATCCTCCAATTCTTCGTATAATTCTCAAGAATTTTCTAAATTTTTAAGTCCAATTGCCTAACATTAGGGCGCTGTGTGTGTGTTGTTTGTACTTTTGTATATATCTTCCCGTTTTTTCAAAGGAATCGATTCATCCTATTTACAATGTACATATTGACGCTTATGCCAGGGCGCAACGATATTTCGAATCCTAATCAATTGTTCGTTAAATGATAAAATCAGACCGTTGGGAAACTGACAAGGTGCAGAGAAGCGATGGAGGTTAAACAAACAAAATGGAAAGAAACGCAGGATAAAACAAACAGATCCCTTCCATCACTTTCCCTACGCACAAATCCATTCACTTTTGTTTGTTAATGAGCGGTTAGCGGCAGATAAAGTCGATGAAAGAATGAGGAGGGGGAAGAGGGAAGCGTAGGAGGGAGGGTGAGAGTAAAGAGGGGGCGGTTAATTTTAGCTGGACATTTTCTTCCTGTCGGTGTTAGCTAAGTGAAGAAATGCGCTTTCACTTCTGCAACAATCTTCGTATTTGTTTCTCAATTCAATTATTGAGTCTCCTTACTGCTGAAAAACAAAATGAATGGAGTCCCAAGTGTTTACGGTCAAATGCAGCAGAGCAGAAGGGCTCCGACGGAAGTCCAACTTTTCCCGGGTTATTCCAACTCATCGCGTCTTCAGCGTGGATGGACGACGCCTCAGCAACAACGAAACCATCCCTTTAACGGAATGTAATCACTTGTTTTGATTTATTCTTCTGATCAGAAAATCTCATTCAGTGGAATAGAGGCTTTCAGTGAGCACAACTGTTCCGAAATGAATACAGTTCCGCATCCAACGAAATCTCCGGATTCTTATCGTCACGCACAAAAAGTATCAAACCAAATGCTGTCTAAGTCTTACCAGACTGCGAGAAGGCCACTCACAAAAGTAATGCAGCGGCTGGCTACCGGTCCGAGTGTTGAATCGAATAAAATGTCCAATGCCATAACTTTTTTGCGGTTCGTCAAGCATTCGATACTCGGACTTTTCCGTTTCAAAATTTATTTTTTATAATGTATCTCAAAAATAGCCTGGAGATATTGTGGTCTGTTTAGCAAGTTGATCAGCTTCTTTACGAACTCCCACGGCAGAATAAATTCTCGATAAACTCGCTTTGTCAACCGCCAGAGTTTCTCAAGGTGTTCAGTGATGTGCGTTGTTTGGTGGGCGAAAAGGCCGTCTTCGACTGTGTGCTTTTGGGTTCTCCACGTCCGAGGGTATTGACTGACTTCTGAGATTAATGCCTTTTAATTAAACACGATCCACAATTAAAATTGCAAAACATTTTCATTTTAACCCTATTGAAATTTCTTTAGGTTTGTTGGCTATTTAACGATGAGAAGATGAAGTTTGAAGATGTTTTTCTGGAAGATACTTCAGGTGGAAATTTCTAAAAAAAACATTGTATATTTCTTTTAGACGTTTGCCGTTGTACAATAAAGAGGGTTACGCAGCGTCATTATGGTAAGTAATTTTAATAGGCAAGCCGATAACGAAGCTTAACTCTTAAGGCGTTTATGCGGTCAGTTTGTTTGCCTCCGCAGCTTGACTAAATGCCTATGTTCATGCACACAGATCTTGGCCGAGAATGAAGTGGGCAGAGCGATCACAACAGCAACTCTTTTACCGGCGACTGAATACCAACAATTCTAATGTCTTTAACATTATTATTTATATAAGAATCAATAAAATAAAACTCTCGACAAAATGTGCCTCATTTTCGATCATCGACATTGTGGAATATTTAGTGAAATGAAGCGGGAGGGGGCGGGGGAAGAATTTGGACATGGAAGAATTTTGCCAAAATTTGAAAATTCGTAATTTTATTTATGGTTGGAAAGTGGCGTCGTGGCACAGATTAGAACCATTTTTCCCCAGGCAAAATCTGAATTTTGCATCGCGTACAAATCCTCCCATCCGGTAGCACAGAACGTAACCCTCAAGTTTCGGGTTAAATAACCTGGTCAGATGACCCTGAGGGTCGGGGTTATTTTTGTTTGGTAGCAAGGAGAGTAATCCGGGGTCATTTAGTACCCCTTACCCTCAGAGTAACCCGGGGTCATTTAGTACCCCTTACCCTCAGGGTCACAACCCGGGGTTAACCTACCCGGGTTATTTAACCCTGTTATCTGCCTCTTGTTCTATGCTATGGCCCCTATGGGAGGAAAGATATGATGGACATAAAGCCAAACATGGGCTTATGTAACCCTGAAAATGGAAAAATAATTTTTGTCAAGTGTAATTAAAAAAATGATTCAATTTATTTACCCAATTGTTTTTAGTGCTCTCAAATATGAATATTGTCTGCGATCCTTCTAAAGCGTCTATCAACGGTTCGGCAAATGACCCTGTGGGGTTTTCAGCAGTTGGTTCGACTAACAAATGGGGAAAAAGGCAGCGAAATTATTACGGCACATCATATGTTGACAAAGATTTGGGTGGAGTTAATGATTCGGAAGAGGAAGAAATGCTTCAGCTGGAAGAAGAAGATGCGACTGCCAGGCAGAGGAAAATTGAATCTGCTAATTCATTGGTTGATTATGACAAACTAATGGATTATTCAGTGGAAAATGACAACGAAAAATGCCAGCTTTTTGAAGTACTTCATATTTCTCACGCAAAAAACATTTCCGAAGAAGTTTGCGATGGTAATCAAAACAATTCCCAAGAAACAGCAGTAAGTTTTTTTCAATGCTTTTTTAATTTTCCAATTGTGTTTTTAAACAAAAGCTCGAAGGAATTGCCAAACAAAATGTGCCGATTTTGCCTTTGGAAAAAGCAAATGATGTAAATTTTGACGGTGAAAGGAATTGCATTCCAACCGAAAATCGGCGAAAGATAAGCTACGAGGTATTGTTTGACGGGTGCGCTTCCGGGGACTTGTCGTTTCTCTTTCAGATTCGAAAAAACAAAGGCACTCGCAAAGACAAAGGGCGTAGGAAGGAGAAGCAGAGACATTCGCGTGTTATGAAACGATCACAATACGAAAAAGCACTGATCAAGCGAAAGTCTCAGGTACAATACTTCCTTTGGAGGAGTTTTAACATTTTTTTTCCTGACAATTTTTTAAATTTATATTTTAACCAGGTTCCAAATATGCGGCGAGAAATTGGGAGATATGATGGTGAAAAAAGAGGCATTCGCGTTTCAACTATTCGTTCGATTAAATTCTGAGAATTTTTGTTTAATAAAAGTTGATTTTAAATCGACTAATGAAGGAAAAGGTATTTACCAACCATAACTTAAATATTATCGAACATTCGTTTGTTTGTATTGTGCCATTCGGTTAAGCAAATCATGTCTTCGCGCGTTCCAAGACTTTGGCATGTAATTTTAGGCACGGGTTGTCACGATTAACAGTAAGCCCTTTTTTTAGCTCGGCGCTCCACGTCCAAGAGTGTTTTTGCCCGATTTTTGGATGAAATTGGTTGAACAGCCGAAGTATGGTCACAAACGTCTCCCCAGAAATGCAGCCACTTTTGAAGTCGATCTTCGTATGTCTCGGCTTGACGTGCGCGAATATTTGGAGAAAATATACAAATATCCCGTTCGGGATGTGCGCACTTTTGTCAAAATGGGAGACATCAGTTGGGATAACCCGAAAGACCGCGAAAAGAGGAGGGCCATTTGGAAGGAAGAGGACCAAAAGATGGCCATTGTCTTTTTTAGGGTCAGCATTTGTTTTAAATCGGTTATTGTAAGATCTTTATTCAGAAGAATTTCATTGTGGAATACCCAGATCTGTTTCCTGGCCGTAGTGCCGATGACGAAATTGACCAAATGAAGAAGTACCGCGAACAGGATTTGAATGCCTTAAATAGTCGCTTTGTAAACAGAGAAAGGGCCGGTGTTGGAGAGCTGTTGCCCGTTTGAAGAATATTTTTGTTGTCTTTACATTGTTAGAGGGAAAAATTGTACAATTCTTCGTTGGCAGAAATTTTTTTGGCTCTTAATTACCAAATGGCTTGTCCATTATTTTATCTGTATTGTTTGTTCTTTTTTTTTACTCTTTTAGTATTAGTATAATTGATTCTGTCCACAATGAGACCCGCTATCGATCTAAAGCCAGACATTTCAAAGTTCAAGGAACGCTTCCAAAAGCTTCACCATAAAAGGGTTTTACTTTGTTATACTAATAGTTTATGGAAACAATTAATAATCAAATTAAGGAGGAATCGAGGAAAATAAACCACGAACATGTTGTGGAGGAGGATCGCCGATTGAAGTTACCTAAAAATTACGAGGCCAAGCGAAAGAGGGAGGAGTGGCAATTGGGGGAATTAGTGGCACGAAAGGTGGGAAGTTAATCCGGTTGGGGGTACTCAGAAAAAACTGATAACTGTGGAGATATCTTTAATTTGTGGATTCGATTTTGACAGGAAGCCGAAGAACGCGGTGATGACTATGACAGAATAAAGGCATTGGCCACTCAAGCGGACATCGCCGATAAAACAGAAGCGGCAAAACGAAGAAAAACCAATCCAGACACGGGTTTTGCTAGTGCGTCGTTGTCCATCTTAAATGTCTGTTGGCATTTCGTCACCCCCCTCCCCCTCAGGCTATGAAGCGATGTCAATTCGTCAGTACGAACGAATGACTAATGGGATAAAGCCGGACATGGAGTCGTATCAGAAAATGAGAGAAGTCGTGTGAGTTGGTCTTGTTAAATTATGTAGAGAGATGGAGTGGGTATTAAATTAGGTTATGAGATAAATATTTAAAAATTGGGTTGTCCGGGATTTGTAATTCCGAGGTTTATGCTATTGCTAGCTTCTGCTTATTTATATGTTCTAAATTTGGTGACCGGTGACGAATGGATCAGCTTATTTCTATTTAAGTAGTTAGATGGCCGAAACATTCGATTAAATAATTGTAAATGGTTAAATCATTCATTCTCGTTGAAATTTAGCGGGAAGGATCAATTCTATGCAGATGCGAATACCCTGATCCAAGGCTCGCATTATCCAACTGATAAGGGACTCGAAAAACTCACTGAGGATGTGCGTAATCAGTAAGTGACTTCGTGCTTTTAGTTTTCATTAAGTCACACTCGCCTAACCGATATTAAGGATGAAAAAGCGTGACGAATATCATAGACGACGGATGTTTGATCCTGATGCTCCAATTGATTTCATCAACGAACGCAACAGGTAGGCAGAAGGGGGAAGGTGGAGATCAGTAGTACATAACCTTTCAGTGTAAACACTGAGAAATTTACTATAAAAGTAGGCAATGGGATTGACTGGTGGTGGTAGTATTGTAGTGTCCGGCGCAGGAATTGTACAAGGACCTGGATTTGAATTCCTGCCCGAATCCCTCCACTAAAATAATAAAATAAATCCCTGCGTTGGCTGACATCATTATCTGCGGCTTTATTTTGCAGAAAATTCAACCACAAATTGGAACGTTACTACGGAAAATACACGGCCGATATCAAAGAGGATTTGGAGAGAGGGACGGCTATTTGAGAGGAAAGGAAGAAAAAGGAATGGAGAGGGGCATTGGGACGAATGTCTGGTGGATTTGGTACTTTTTCAGCTGACGTCACAAAATATTGCATTTGACGTAAACTAACTTTATCACATGTACACACATTTATTGGGCCAATAAAATTTGTTTGGCTAATTGTCCTTATTTATTTTTTATACAATTAAATTCATGCGCAATTTTAATCAGTATTTGTTATTGTAAATGATCAAATTTTCATTTAAATGCCTTTTAGCGGTTTCATCTTAAATATGAGCATTGTGTGCCCTTCTCACCCCGACGCAGATTTAGTAGAAGATTCTCGAGCTGGAGATTTGATTTGCACTCGTTGCGGTTTGGTTGTTGGCGAGAGGTTTGTGTAACACTTCGAAATGCCGTCCATTTAATTTCAATTAATAGGCTCATCGATGTTGGCACTGAATGGCGTTCGTTTAGCAGTGAGAGTTCGGGAAATGATCCTGTTCGTTTTTTGCTTTTATTTGAAACTATTTCGCTCCTTGGCAGTCTCGTGTTGGTGCTCCCGAGAATCCGCTTCTTTCCGGCGCCAACCTTTCGACTTCTATCGCTGTTTCTTTCGGGTCGGACAGTGACAGAGCGTAAGCTTTCATATTCTTCATCCGTTAATTTTGTCCATTGCGGCATAAAAACACAAAATTAATCAAATTTTTTTTCAGTTTGGCGAATGCGCAACGAAAGCTTTTGAGTAACACTGACCGCCAAATGACGCAAGTAAATACAATACCATTCATCCCGTCTGAAAATAAAATTAAGTTTGGAATGGGGATTATTCTGGTGTCCTTAAAAGTACTTTGTTTCGTGGATTCAAATAACAATCTTTATTGTAACAAGGCTATGATGGTTATTCGGGAAATGAGCGAGAAGATCAGTCTGACGCGGACAATCCAAGACAGAGCGGCCAAGCTGTACAAGGAAGTGCTCGAATCGAAGGCTCTGCGCGGAAAGAACAACGAGGCACAAGCGGCTGCCTGTCTTTACATAGCGTGTCGCCAGGAGGGAGTTCCCAGAACGTTTAAGGGTACGGAGACGGGCGATGCAAGGGCGTAACTAAACCTTGGGTTTCACCGGACTGACGCCCTTCTTTTTTTGCTCTTACCAGTTACTGATTTTTAGTGGGTTACTTTTGCAAAAAAACGATGGGGCGTAATTACATAACTTAATTTCGTGACCGGAATGAGACCGCCTCATTCCCCCACCCACCCATGGCCAAATTTGCATCTCATTCAGAAATTTGTGCGGTGTCCAAAGTGTCGAAGAAGGAGATCGGACGTTGCTTCAAACTCATTCAGAAGACGATGGAGACCAATTTGGACCACATTACGAGTGCTGACTTCATGGTGAGTTATTCCATTTTTGTTGTTGTCAGTCCAGTCCGCTCTTCTCTTCAGTCCCGCTTTTGTGGAAATCTCAGTCTGCCTTATCCGGTCCAAGTCGCCGCTACTCGCATTGCCAAGAAATCTGTTGAGCTCGACCTTGTGGCTGGGTAACAATCTCAATCTTTTTAAATGGTTCAAGGAAACATTTATTAATTCTTTCATGTTTAGACGAAGTCCAATTTCCATCGCCGCTGCTTCCATTTACATGGCATCGCAGGCTAGCAATGACAAGCGCACGGCCAAAGGTATTGCTTTTCTCAAGGGTGTATCTGATAACAATTCGGCAGGGGCGGGGCGACTCTCCGACCGACGACATTAGAATTTTTAGCGCGAATTGCTCCGAGAAGATTTTTAATATACGCGAGATTTCTTGGGAATTCTGACAAAAACACAATGTTGCCGGTCGAATAGTTAAAAAAATGTCCAATTTCCTCGTCTTTCTTGCCATTTCATAACCGATTTTCCCAGAAATCGGAGAAATTGCCGGTGCCGCCGAAGTGACCGTTCGCCAAACGTACCGTCTCCTTCTGCCCCGGGCCTTGGAGCTGTTTCCGCCTGACTTTCGCTTTGAGACGCCCGTTGATCAGTTGCCTCCTTCATAAACTGTCACCGACATTCTTTCGCTCCACTGGCTGCCCTTTTTAATGGGTTTCGTCAATTTCCAAGTCGTCCTTGTTTTGTGTTTATGTTCATTTATTCATTCCCCCCCTCACATCGAAAATTTAAATTGGACTTTTATAAGCACTTATGTTTACTGCGTTTGCTATCAGTTGACCTTACCGACTCGACACTTTCGCTGATCTGTCCATGTCTTTGTTTGGAAAGTTGCGGTCGTTCTTCATCTAAAAATTATGAAATAATAAATTTGAATAAATTGGTCCGTTATTTCTTGGCGGAGATGCCAAAAGAATTACACTTTGTGGCAGGGATGTTATTTTGCCCTGGAAACCCGGCATTTGCCGGGTTTTGGGGTCCGTGCCGGGTTTTTGAAGTTGCCGGGTTTTTCAACTGGTTTGCAGGGTTTTGCCAAGGACATCCCTGCTTTGTGGCATAGATTTCTGTTAAGTTGGGTGCTCTTCGCTCTTGCGCCAGCAGTGCCTCCCCCCCCGCCCCTCCCCCGCGGTGGTAACCAACGACCATCCCCGCTGGGTCAACAAACTCAAAATGTATTCTCGCTTTCCATTCGATCCGATCTATTCGCTCCTTTTTAGGTGCTTGTTCTGCTTGCCCCCTGCCTCCACTTATGCTGCCCCTCTGTCCTAAAAGTGCAAATTTGGCTAAATCGGTCCAATTGTTTGTTCTCCCGGGGGCCCCGGCTTTTCTCGGTTCTCTGCTCCTCTTCGGCTTTATTTCTGCAACAATGCCAAATCAATCTTTGCCCTCCTTCCCACCGCCATTCTCAACTGCTGCTGCTGCTGGTGGTCTCTCAAACAGCTCCGATGTCCGCTTCATTACAGTACTCGCTCCAAAATTGGCACCACTTTTGTCGCATGCGAACTTTGACCACCAATTATTGAGTGTGCACAATGCTTTTGAGTCTTCGCGCTATGGACTTCGAATTGGTTTTTTTAGAGTACGATATTAGCGCACAATGATATCCAATTTGATGAAGATCATTGTCCGAACGGCGGAGAGCCGGAGGTTTTTGAGCAGGACGGGAGGATGAAGCTTTGCCAGCTGGACGCCGAGTGCAAGCCGTCCTTCACGTGTGAGAACATAGTCGGGTACAGCAGTAGCAAAAGGGGCATGGACTGTTTGGATGGCATTTGAAATAAAATTCACTGACAGATTGACACATTTTGGCAAGCAAATGCACTACTGCTGCCCGACGAGAAGTGAGTTCAAACGGTAAAAACCCAACTCGTACTGGTCAAACTCGTTCAACCCCCGACTTATATTACTTTACACGAGAGTGCAGACAGTGAGTGATAAGACAGTCTGTACTTATAACAAAGGCCGCAGTACGAGTCGGGGTTAAACGAGTTCGACCAGTACGAGTCGGGGCTGAACGAGTTCGACCAGAACGAGTCGGGGCTGAACGAGTTCGACCAGTACGAGTCGGGGTTAAACGAGTTCGACCAGTACGAGTTGGGGTTAAACGAGTTCGACCAGAACGAGTCGGGGCTGAACGAGTTCGACCAGTACGAGTCGGGGCTGAACGAGTTCGACCAGTACGAGTCGGGGTTAAACGAGTTCGACCAGTACGAGTTGGGGTTAAACGAGTTCGACCAGAACGAGTCGGGGCTGAACGAGTTCGACCAGTACGAGTCGGAGTTGAACGAGTTCGACCAGTACGAGTCGGAGTTGAACGAGTTCGACCAGTACGAGTCGGAGTTAAACGAGTTCGAGCAGTACGAGTTGGGTGTCGTTCAGTTCAAAGCAAAGGCCAAATAGAGCAATTGCAATTAGATGCAAGCATTTCAATGCTTCAGTTTCCATTTGCACGCAAAAGCAGCGATTGACAACGAATGTGTCGTCGTCTTTTGGTGCCGAATGCCATCGTCCTCCGCTGAGGACCTTTTATTATTTCGATGTCGACCGGCTCAAGTGCGTCAAAGGTCGAATGGCACAATGCGCAGAGTTCGGCGACAATCAATTCGCCACGGAGTTGGAGTGCCGGACTAAGTGCGAAACAACGGGTCAGTACAAACAACAATCACTAACTCACAGTTGGAGGTGCCTCCAATTGTGGCACATGGCACAACATCCCTTTGGCGGATGCATTTGTGTGCCTCCAATTATGGCACAACATCCCTTTGGCGGATGCATTTGAATTGTGCCTCCAATTATGGCACAACATCCCTTTGGCGGATGCATTTGAATTGTGCCTCCAATTATGGCACAACATCCCTTTGGCGGATGCATTTGAATTTGCCATTTGTCTCTTTCTTTCCCTCCAAAAGCTTGCGCATTTGGCGAGTCCATTCTGCTGCATAACAACAGTTTCGACTCGGCTTTTGTCTGTTACTCGGACGACGACTGTCCCGTCGGCTACAATTGTCGCCCCGATCACATCTTTCGTCGCAGTGTCTGCTGCGGCTTTCTCAATTTTGGTGATCCTTCTCCTACCGTATGCCCCCTCCGAATTACCGTACCTTTGCCTTCAGAACCGTGCCCTCTCGGATTTCGCTCATTTGCAAATCCTTTCACGGGAAGGGCAAAAGCGTGCAAAGACAGCGAAACGCGGGACGAATGCCCCGCCGATTATGTGTGCACTCAAAATGCCATCAGCAAAGAACACTTTTGCTGCACCGTTGAAAAGGGTTTGTTTGTGCCGGCAATGGACCAAATATGCTTTAAGCAAAAAGAAACGGCTATTTAAAAGGTGGCATTTGAATTTTGTCCGTCGCCGATAAAATTAAAATATAAATAGGCAGCGGTTATTTTGGCTTAATTGAACTGGTTTAGGAGTTTGTCCACAAGGGCACCAAGCGTACATTCATCCGTTGACCGATGGAACAATTAAGGTTAGACCAAAATGCCACAATTTTGATTTTATTTCGCCAGCCACCTGTCCATCCCATCCTGTTCCCGTTCAGTGCAACCTGCGCAGCTTCGATGCCACCACTTCATGCCCCCCGGGCTACGTTTGCCTCGAGGCGGTGTTTGGGTCCATTTGGGGCTTTTGCTGTGCCCAAGCAATGTCAGGTGATTGATGGATTAAACACATGCATGTCCAGCCAAGTGTTTTAATTACGCAATTCACTTTTGGCAAGTTGTCCCGAGGGTTCATTTCCGCAAATCAATTTGATCACCGGGCAACCTCAGCGATGCGAACTTACGCAATGGCCGAGTGTTTGCGCGTCCGTTTTTGGGGCAGAGGGCGGGCGGGGGGATATTAGCGAAGCAATCAATCACTTCAGAAATGAATTCGAATGCGAAACTGATGAAGCAACGCGTTTGGGATTTTGTTGCAGCATTCGCAGACACGAAAAAGTAAAGCCGACGCCAGAACCGCGGCAGAGAAAAAGAACAAAAACGACGACAACGCCGCAAAACATGGCGACGACAGCAACAACAATGACGACAATGGCAATGACAACAAATGCGGCAAGAAATGTGATGATTGGAGTGATTGGCACAGCAAAGTCGTGGGAGAAAATGATCGAATCGACAGAAATGGGGAAAGAGACAACGCCAAAGGGAGAGACATGGCAGGGAAGGAGAACAAAGTGGAAGGGCACAAAGTCGCGCAAGAGAGGCAAACAGAACAGTGCCAGGCATGGCACAGAGAATGGTGGGAACGCAATTAGGGACGCAAAACAAAACACAATTCCGGACTTTTGGGATTGGCACAAAACCAGTTGTCAGTAGTCACTTATTAGTGGCACCGTCGAATCCATTTCAACAAATTGAATTGCCCAAGGGAAGTGCGAAGTGGCGGTGCTTTTGGACAAAATATGCAAATGAATGTTTGGACAAATATTGCATCAATTATTCATGTATTTGTTAAGATTATTCCTCTTTCACACCTTCATCGGAACAATCGGAGAAGGCTGAACTGCGCGAATTGTCCACCAAATTGGACCGACTGATTAACGGCGTGCGCAGAAAGACGGCACTGCCAAAGGGACACCAACAGCCGACAACGAAGAGCCGGCGGCGAATCGGGAACAAAGGCAAAGGCTACACAAATTGGGAGGGCTCGGCAGAAAAAGTTCGACGCAGAATTTTCGGGAAGAAAGAACATGAGAGAAAGTGGAGCAGTACGGAAGAAGAAGAGGAGGGAGGAAAACGAATGGAGGACAGGGAAGAAGAGGAGAGGGAAAAGGAGGAAAAGCGGGAAGAGAAGGAAAAGTTGGAAGAGGAGGAGGAAAAGCGGGAAGAGGAGGAGGAAGAGCAGAAGAAGCGGGAAACGGAGGAGAAGGAAGGGAAGAAGAAATATAGAGGAGGAAAAGAGGAGGAGGAGGGTAATGAAGAGAATTTCCCTTGGGTGCAGAAAGAGAGTGAAGAAAGCATTAAAATCCCGAAATGTCCATGCGGATTCAGACCAATGAATTACCCTGGAACACGATGGACGTATTTGGAGTGCATCAAAGATAAAGAATGGAAGTGGAGGAAGAAGAAAACAAAGACTAGGAGGAGCAAAGAGAAAGGGATAAAAAAAAAGGAATGGGAGGAGGAAGAGGAAGAAAACAAGGAACAATTGGAAGTGAATGAAGAAGAGCAGCAGCAGGAGAAGAAGAAGCAGAGTGATGGGCGCGAAAAGGAGGGCATAGAGCAGCAAAAGGAGGAGGAGGAGGAGGAGGACGAGGACAACAAATATCGCCGGCGGGCATCGACTTCCGTTTGTCCCCGTTGGTGCATTCATTCATTACAATAATGGAAGGCAAATTGCAGATATTCCGATTTTAGATGGCTCAATATGTTTAACTGCGCGGGATGACCCTTTTGGGAGAGCGTTGTGTTGTGTGAAGAAGAGGAGGAAAAACAGGAAACGGTCGGAAAGGTACAAATTGCAATTGCAGCAGAAAAGCGAGGAAGAGAGTGGCATCCCTAAAGGGCAAAGGGGCGAAGAAAGTGGCATCCCTGGCGAAGAAAGTGGCATCCCTGGAGGGCAAAGATGGGAAGGAAGTGGCATCCCTGGCGAAGAAAGTGGCATCCCTGGAGGGCAAAGGATAAGCGGTGGAGAGGAGGAGCAGCAGCAACAACTGGATCGGCAGTTGACAACCTTTGAACAAATAGCAACGTCAACATTAGCAGCAACTGCACCAGTGCCATTGTTGGTATTGGATAAAAGCATTGGTATGTCGTGGACATTCACTTATGTGCCTAACCAACCTAAAAAAAAGATGGGACATGCCCGCGACTGATTGCCGGACGCATTTGTGTGGCGGGGTCAACGGACATTTGCGTGGAGGAAGGCTTCTTCTGTCAATACAACAAGGAGAAGAGGGAGTTCGTGTGCTGCACTTTACATGGCGAAGCTAACGATGGATGATGATATGACTGTGACTGACTGGCACTTGCATATTAGCGAATGGGACAATTCTCGCCATTTTCGGGGCTCTCGTCTTTTTAGGACAAATCACACCCCTGATGCATATGTTTAATAAGAAAAATGGAAGATGGATGCTCTGATGGGAAAGGCAAAGTGCGGCAGATTGACGATTTGTTTATACATTTTGATTTCTCGACTAAATAAATGCTGAGTCAGAATTGTTCGAATTTAAGTTCTGCAGATTAAGACCTAAAAATAGCTCGCCTTCGATCATTAGTGCTGTTCGAATCTCGGTTCCCCGACCCGAGAAATTCCTGTTTTTTTTGGTCTCGGTTCCGAGCTTCGGGAGTCAATTCTCGGCCTCAAGTCTCGTAAAGTTTTTAGTCCCGATCAGACTATTGATCTGAAATCGCTCATTTGCTTGTTGAGGGATTGAAATGATTTAATTGGGCGAGATAATGTTTTGATCGTTTACAGACTGTTGAAAACTCAAAATCGAATTGTGTTTAAGCAACTTCAACCACCCAATTGAGTGTATACATTTGTGTGTCTGAACTTTGCTGGTCAATCAAATGAATGTCTCTATTTCTCATTGGCATGTTTCGCTGTCGTCGTCTGCTTTTGTTGATATTCACTGTTGTGTCGTCGTTTGTCGTTTTTATTCCTCCCCCTCGTTCTCTCTACTCTCTAGCTCTCTCCCTCTCTCATCCGCTGCACTCTTCTCTGTTTTCTTTTTCTCTTCCAATCATTCACTCTTCCTAATAATCCCATAGGCAATCCTTTTTCAAATTTTCACCTTTATCCTTTTATGTACTAAGAAGTTTTTGTACGTTTATCTCCTTCCAATCATTTTCCTTTTATCGTACAAAATGTATTTATCCTTCCATAATTTTTTCTTCTTCGTTTAGCAATAATAAGCTCGTTTGCATTGCCATAGCGGAAAGAAAGAGCTTTCAACAGAGCCATTTCGTCCCCCCTTTTGCGATTGCTTCTGCTGGCCTTCTTCAGTGAGCTCCGCCGTGCTGCCCCACTGCCATTGTCTTTCATACTCTATACTTCCATTCTTCAAATCCGATCAAATAAACTGAGTTCGAATTACGCTCCTTCACGCCGTACTATTCTTACCGTTTGCAAGTATTGTCAATATTTTACGCTAAAATAATCGGTGTCCAAAAGACTTATTCAAGCTGGATCCTCAACAGCAGCTGTCTCAGCAGCAGGTTGGTGAGTCGCAACAGCTTCAGACGGCTGTTAGCAGTTCCCAACAACAACTTTCACTACCGACCCAACCCGGACAGCTTATGGCTCAACAGCCGCAACTTCAACAGCCTCAAATGGCGTCCATTGAGCAGCAAGCGGTGCTAAACATCTTCGGTAAATGCCAGCCAAACATGGGCGCACCAAGGCGGTGTAACTTTTTTGCTACGTATTCAGAGGCACTGACCGTCAACGACTCTGGAATGCCTCCCACTTATGTGCCTGCCGGCTTATTTGGAGGTGGCGGTATCGGTGGGCCCAGTGGGTCCCAATTTCAACTTGGGTCTATGCATGGAGCGCCGCCATTTACACAACCTCCGATACAGGTGGGACAGAGTTCGGCATGATTGGAGGTCGGATACTTAACGGTTGTTGTTCAGTATCCCGAACATTTTTACGTATCACAAATGATGCAGCCGGCCGGCACTCCGGTCCTTTCGGCTGCTGGAGGCAGCGGCGCATTGGGTGGCACACCGCAATTCCTTTACGAGCGGCAGGGAGCGTTGGGTAGTGGCGCCGTGGGCGGAGGGACGGGCGGCGAAGTCGGAGGAGTGGCCACTCAGTTCAGCGCTTCACTCCAACAGCCGCAGCAACAGCGCACTCTCATCCAACCCCAGCAGCAGCAACAGCAGCAGACACTTCCAAGCACGACGCCATTGCCAGGTCCGTCTGACCGCAATTCGAAAGCATTCGACGAAATGAATATCACTTTTAAGGGGCCCAATTCCAATGCCCGCGTCGACCCAACCACGGCACTGAGGGAAGGGCAATTCTTTTGCGTGCAAATCATTTTAAAGTCACAATTCCCGGTGGATTTATTCACTACTACAATGTTGACATTCAGTAAGTGTTTTTTGTTTATTTAAATACAACAATACTTACTGTTTGTGAGCACTTTAGACCAGACAAATGTCCACGGAAGGTCAACAGGTGTCTTGTCTTATTGTTGAATTTCTGTTAATGTTTAAAAAACTTTCAGAGAAATTGTGAACAGAATGGTCGAGTCGTTTGGTAAAATATTCAATGGCATCAATCCGGTCTTTGACGGAAAGAAGAATATGTACTCGAAGGATCCGCTTCCCATTGGGCACGACAGGATCGAGTTGGAAGGTTACTCTCGCTTCTTTCATGTTATAGGATTCATAACTCAATTTTAGTTGTCATGCCCGGTGACTCGTCGATTGACAGAAAGTTCAAAGTTGCCATTAAAGTCAGTACAAATACACACTTCTTGTTTTTAAAATTTGTATTATGTTATAATCTGACAACAACGAAGCATTCCTTTCCTTAGCTTGTGGCACGCGTGTCCCTGCAGGCGTTGGACGATGCCATGCTCGGCCGTATTCGGCAAATTCCGCCCGAATCGGTCCAAGCAATGGACGTAATTTTACGCCATTTGCCCAGTATGAAATACACGCCAGGTGCGCTGTTTTTGTGTTGGTTTGTGTAATTGCCTGCTAATATTTTCAAAATTCGCATGCAGTCGGCCGCTCTTTCTTTTCCGCGCCACCTCCACACATTTCGTCTCAGCACTCAGGTGGTTGTTTGGTTGGTGCCACTGCTCGTGGTCTGAGGGAGCGCAAATCTGATGATGGAAAATATAACTGGGTGATTTTAAGCTTTGGGTGATGGCAAAAGCCACCACGAGAGCAAGGGACACCACGACGGCAAAGGACAAACGGTGGACAGCAAATTGGGCGGTGGTCGCGAGGTTTGGTTCGGATTTCATCAAAGCGTTCGGCCCTCCCAGTGGAAAATGATGCTCAACATCGATGGTTTTTGGTCCGCTCTTTTTGTTTTTAAGCAACCCTTTTAAGTGTCCGCGACTGCGTTTTATCGTGAAATGCCCGTCATCGAGTTCATGGCTGATGTACTCGAGTTGCCGGTTCAGGCGCTTGGCGATCGGCGCACTTTGGTGGACGCGCAGCGAACGAAATTCACCAAGGAAATCAGAGGGCTCAAAATTGAGATCACTCACTGCGGGAATATGAAGCGGAAGTATCGCGTGAGCAATGTGACCAGACGACCCGCGCAGACCCAAACGTTAGCGCTTGATGGAAAAGTTTGCCGCAAAAAAAGGGCGATATTCCTTTTCAGATTTCCACTGCAGCTGGAGTCTGGACAGATAATCGACTGCACAGTGGCAAAATACTTCTTCGACAAATACCGCCTTCAACTCAAATACCCCCACTTGCCATGTCTGCAAGTTGGCCAAGAGCAGAAGCACACTTATCTGCCGCCCGAAGTGTGCATGATCGTGTCTGGTCAGCGATGCATCAAAAAGCTGACGGACAACCAAACGTCCACAATGATAAAGGTCCATTTAGTCAAATCTGTATTTTTCTCGATGCTAAATTGTGAATTTAAGGCGACTGCTCGTTCTGCTCCGGAACGGGAGAAAGAAATCTCGGAGTTGGTCCGACGGGCCGAGTTCATCAACGATCCCTTTGCCCATGAGTTTGGCATCTCAATAACCCCGGTCCGGTCTATTTCGTCGATTGTTGTGCGTGTGTGTTAATTGTAACTTTGACAGGTCATGACGGAGGTGAAGGGTCGCGTGTTGAGTGCCCCAAAACTGCTCTATGGAGGACGGACACGAGCGACCGCGTTGCCCAACCAAGGAGTGTGGGACATGCGAGCCAAGCAATTCCACACCGGCATTGAGGTGAAGACGTGGGCAATCGCTTGTTTTGCCCAGCAGGGGGTCGTCAAGGAAAACGATCTCAGGTCTGACTGGCTTTGACAACCGATTATCCACATGTATTGTATCATTGTCGTTACAGAAACTTCACTATACAACTTCAACGGATATCCACTGACGCAGGCATGCCGATCCAAGGACAGCCGTGTTTCTGTAAATATGCCCTTGGGGCGGATCAGGTGGAGCCGATGCTCAAGTATCTCAAGCAGAATTTCCCTGGCCTCCAACTCGTCTGTGTTGTTCTTCCCGGCAAGACGCCGGTGTACGGTTGGTTTTACATGTTTTTTTTTGTTTAAACTGAGTAAAAACTGTTAAGCCGAGGTCAAACGCGTAGGAGACATTGTGCTGGGTATTGCCACTCAATGCGTCCAAGCAAAAAATGTGATTAAAACGACACCTCAAACATTGTCAAATTTGTGTCTCAAAATGAATGTAAAACTTGGCGGCGTTAACAGGTAGCACCGCAATGCGTCTCTTTTCTTATTATAATTCAATGTTAAGCATCCTTTTGCCCAATGTTCGCCCGCGGATTTTCAATGAGCCGGTTATTTTTCTTGGTGCCGATATAACTCATCCGCCGGCCGGCGATTCGCGTAAGCCTTCGATTGCTGCTGTTGTGGGCAGTATGGACGCACATCCGTCTCGATATGCCGCGACAGTGCGAGTGCAACAACACAGACATGTAAAGGAAACAGCAGATTATTGTCGATTTAGGGAACCAAGTCGTGGCCTTTTTAGGACATAATTTCCGAACTCACATACATGGTCAGGGAGTTACTCATCCAATTCTACCGCAACACGCGCTTCAAACCCACGCGAATTGTCGTGTACCGAGACGGAGTCAGCGAGGGACAATTCCTCAACGTAATTTTGTTTTTAAGCTTTCGGGGTAAGAGATGAACCGGGCGTATTAAGGGCGGCTGAACCAAGGCGTATCTATGTGGGTAAGGGGTACGATGCAGGTCGTATTTAGGGGAAGGGGGGGGGGGGTGCATATCCCCCGCCTAAGAAACTCACACCTTAACAAAAAGCACCCCTATGATTTTTGTTAGTCATGTACCCCCTCCAGACCCACTGGATGAACCTCTCCCCATTCACTCTCCCATCAATATCCAAAATGTACTCATTTTTACTATTACTATTGTTTAGGTGCTTCAAAGTGAACTGCGTTCAATGCGCGAGGCCTGCATGATGTTAGAGCGTGGCTATCAGCCGGGGATCACTTTCATTGCCGTGCAGAAGAGACACCACACAAGGCGCTGTGAACAAAACAAAGTCGCGTTTATAAATATCCCATTATAGGCTTTTTGCTGTGGATAAGAAGGACCAAGTAGGCAAAGCATCGAACATTCCGCCGGGGACAACCGTCGATGTTGGCATTACGCATCCAACGGAATTTGACTTTTACCTTTGCTCACATGCTGGAATTCAGGTCAAAAATTAATTTCCATATTATTGTTTGACAATCACATCCCGATCATTAATTCGATTTGGACGAATCGAGTATGTTTAAGTGGTAGTCATATGATTTCTCAAAGCAATTACATAAAATCGAAATACACTCTCTAAAGATTGGATTTTCAATCCCTTCCCCCCAAGAAAAAACCAAATTCTGGTTACAACTATGAGGCATTTCAGGGCACTTCTCGGCCGTCCCATTACCACGTTCTATGGGATGACAACAATCTGAGTGCGGATGACTTACAACAGCTCACTTATCAAATGTGTCACACTTATGTGCGCTGCACTCGGTCCGTGTCCATCCCCGCCCCCGCTTATTACGCGCATTTGGTTGCCTTTCGGGCACGCTATCACCTCGTCGACAGAGAACACGACAGGTGGTCAATTTATTTTTGATTTACATAACTAAAGACAAAATTATTATTTAAAAATCATTTAATATG
This sequence comes from Heterodera carotae, assembly GCA_024500135.1. NCBI lineage: Eukaryota > Metazoa > Nematoda > Chromadorea > Rhabditida > Heteroderidae > Heterodera > Heterodera carotae. Next base: position 31,372 of record JAKKIK010000333.1, read on the forward strand.
TGCATTTCTGCTCTTTTTCATTGTTATTTGAATTGTGATTCAGTGGCGAAGGAAGTCAGCCGTCCGGGACCAGCGAAGACACGACACTCAGCAATATGGCACGCGCTGTCCAAGTGCACCCGGATGCCAACTCTGTCATGTATTTTGCTTAATGCTATGTCTGATTGTCACCATTTTCTTCCTAATTTTGCCAGTCCATTACAATGTCTCTTCTCTTCTAAGTCTCTCCATTCATTCATTTGTCCTCCATAGTTTCGCTGAATGCATTCATTTCGTACGGTATGGACCATTCCCTCCTCCCCTCTTTCCTTCTTTTCCTCCTTTCTTTCCTCCTCATTTTTTCTCCGACTTTTTCGTTTGGTTTGGATTCTCATAATTATAAATGCCAAATTCAGTTTCTCATGTTTTTTATGACTGAGATTCAATAAATGCTTTACTTTTTCGAGAATCTTTTCTTTTATTTTGTTGCTATTTCCATTTGCCCTTGCCTTTTTTCTTCCTCAAATTGACGTCCCGCAACTTTGCCATATTATTATCGCGGCCGAATGTCATCCATGGCCAAATGACACTATCGGCTCACTGCTCGTATAAATGGCACTAACTCAATGGCGAACGTCGTCGTCAGACCGAATAATATAATAATTTAAAACATATCCTCCTCTCCGTTTACCATCATACTCTGCCGCTCAGAACTTTAGCCAAATTTGCTAACCGAATAATTTAAATTCCATATTTGGCTATGGGTCTGATAAAAAAGTTACCACTCATTAAATGCATACAATAGAATGTTTCTAAACGATAAAGCACCTTTTTTGTTTTAATCTGTTCGTTCGCAGTAAAATGTTTTGCTTATTTTATTTTAATGTCCAAATGCCCATTCGTTCATCTCATTGTCGCACTTTTCAGTTCATTGATATTCATTTGGATAATCTGATCAAAATGTTTTAATAATAACAATTAAATAATGTCCAATCTAATTTTCTTCAACATTCTTTATTTTTACCTTTTAATGAATTTTATAAATACCGCAAATCATCAATAAAATTTTACCACCATTAAAGCGTGGACACGACCACTTATCCCAATGTCCGTTTAAATTTCGAAGGTGTCACCGGGCTAATTTTTGTTGTGAAAGTTGTTCGACTAGGAATATTCGAATAAATGATTTATGAATACATTATTATTTACAGTATTTTCTACAATTGAAGCCCCCACCCTCCATTTGAATCCCCTCATTCTAATTGATCATTTGTCTTTTCGCTAATTTGATTTTCTTATGAAGAGCCTCAATTTTAAATTTCGTAGCCGGCCAGCAGATAGAACCGACAATTTAAAGCAAACCCCGAAATTAGCCCCCTATTATGAGATTGGGGTACATATGCAAATTTTTTAACTTTCGATTTATCATATAAATACCCAAAAGTCGTATGCGACTTATTTAATTGATTATCGAACATTTATCCACTCATTGATCAAAATTGTTGGAAATCACATAAAGGATGCCATGATCACGCAGCCAAAGCCATCTGTGGTCAGAAACAGAAAGCTTTTCCTCTATGCTTATTTGTTAGGAGCACCGGCGCCATTAATCCATTCGTTCATCGTCGGAATCCGAAAGAGTTTCCTTCCAATGCGTCCAATGCTCTTCTCGTCCTAATTTGCTGTTGCCGGTCAATTCTGTCGAGCAGTGCAAGTTCCCTGAGCAAGAAAAGTGTCCTTTTTGGCATGAATTACCCCTGCGGCAATTGTGCCATCGAATTTGGCCACCACTTCTTTCAAAAGTAACCTTCGCAGAAGTCCGCCGCCGTTCGATTCGCTGCGTTTGGTGAACCCGGAAAAGTCGTCCCCGTCCAAAGTGTCTAATGCCCTTTTGTCTAAAGCCGTGAAGCCGTCTCCCTCCAAGGCATTCAGCGCCCTCTTCCTCTTCAGCCCCATGAAGTCGTCTCCCTCCAGCGTATCCAACGCTCTCTTTTCAAATGAGCCAAATCCGTCCCTCTCCATCATGTCCAACGCTCTCTTCCGAAATCCGCCAAAGTCGTCCGATTCCAAAATGTCCAGGGCACGTCGTGGACGCAAGGCGACAACTTTGACGGCACCTTAACAAATGTTTATTTGCTGTGATTATAATACGTTCTCTGTGCTTTGGTTGGTCTTCCTTCCGTACATATCCTTCGGATGTCCGTTCATTCATTTGGCATTTGTTCGGCTTCTTCTCCTCCGTTTTGTGCCAAATGTTTGGCTTTTTCTTTTTTGGGCTCACCTCTCCTTCCTAATGATGAGCTTCTGCCGTTTTCGTTGATGCTCGTCGACGGGACGAACAGAGAACAGAGCGCAATACACAGCAGCAGTAACTGAATGAACGAAGTGAGGCAATTGTCAAATAATTCATTCATTCATTTCATCAAACCATCAGACTAAAGTTGCAAAATGGCATTTTCATCGCCTCGGCCATTGTTGACGGAATTGTACGAAAAGAGAGAGAAGGGTTGGAGTTTGGTGTTGTACAGTGAGTGAGTGAGTGGTGGACTAATTTTGTAAATGGCAAATGGCTAATTTTAAATGGAGTCGAAAATGGTTCTCTTCGTTGGAATGGACCCTGAAAATGGATGGCTTTGAGGAGGGACAGTATTTATAGGCAATGAGGGAGGCGTCTCAACATCATTTTGGGCTCATTTCCCCGCCCTTTCCGTCACGTTTTATTCTCATAAATTTGGTTATTCACGCGATTTTGTCCTCGTTGAACGATATATGAACACACCGGCGATTATGCATGCGTTGAATGTTTGGAATGAATTTGTTTAGGCGTCGCCGCCTTTCGCCCCTTCCCCTCCCCCAGGCTAAATGTGCCAAAAATGAAAAGCAATAAGTGAATAACGACTATAATGTTTGAAGAGGGGGAGGGGCTCAAATTTCCTCAGTTTTCGCCTCTTTTGTATTTCTGTCGACACACCAATTTTTGGAATGTTTCGGAGGCGGAGAGAATGGGCGGCATTCATTTTGACTGCGTTTTATGATGAGAGAGAGTCCCAGGAAAGGACAGCAAAGAACAAATGCCAAAAGTGCTTCATCTTCATTACCATCACATTTGTTCGCCCTAAGCGATGGAATGCCGGCGGTTAAATTGGGGGCGTTTTGGGGGGTGGTCGGTCGGTGGTCGAAATGGGAGGAAAAGCGGGCGGCGCCGAGTGAGTAACTTCAGCTGCCCGAGAGAAGAACAAAAAGAGTAACAAAGGTTAATTTGTAGAGCAGCAGCAGCAGCAATCAATTTGTTGATTTAACAGCATTTATGTAATTACATTGCCCCCCAATTTTCTTTTTACTTTTTAGCTTTGCCATTGCTTATTTGATTGTTTGTGCCGCCGAGTGGCAATGGCACTTTTGTAGAAAAGTCCAACAAAATGAACAAAGAATGGGAAATTATTGGAATAAATGGACGAAGGAACAAAAAGGCGTGAGAGATTGAATATGGGAAGAGAGGAGAAATGGACGGAGAGGGGGCGGTTGGAAGATTGACTATGATGAATGGCATCTTCAAAGATGAATGGAATGGCAAAAGATGGAAAGCGATGCCGTTGCGGATATTCTGAGGTGGCAAACAGTCGTTGGAGGGGGGGGGGGGGGGGCCCCGGCGGGGAGTCGAAGGGGGCCCGGGCGTGGCCCAAT